>LKNJ01000172.1:136667-223174 GCA_002120245.1 Maccullochella peelii | reverse complement strand
TTAGAACTTAGATTACTGTTACAGCACTTTGGGAACCGTTTCAACGGTTGAAAAGCGCTATATAAGTAAAAGTCCATTTGTTTTCAGAATATGACCACAAGGTGGCAGTAAAGCACCACATTTACAGCACGAAACCTCTCCGTCTGCCAACAGGAGGAAATGACCAGTGCCCTGGCCACCATGCGTGTTGACTACGACCAGGTGAAGATCAAAGACCTGGACATGTCCAACAACCCTCTGCTCAATAAGAGACGGAAGAGGTCCATGCCTGAAGGGGCCGACACAGGAGGAGGTGGTGATGGAGGAGATGGAGGAGTGGTGTGTAATAGTCACAGAGAAGTTACATTTTCTGAAGAGCATGGGAAAATGATTATTTGACCAAAGTAGTATAAAACTATGAAAGCCAGAGTAAGCAATATTTTCACATCTACATGTCACTTATTGTATTTTACTCACTTTTCCTCCTTCTTTATATCACTGTGTTCAAAAGTCTAAAAAATGTTAAATATTTTAATTGTTACTACTCTAACATTTAAAATAAATGTTTGTTTTTTATGTTTTACAACTGTGCTGTGTCACTTTTGTACAGGAAACCTAATTTTACACAGCTTGTTTGATACTGAGAGAATTATCAAGCCTCTTTTATTATTATCGCTGTCAGGTGAAAATCAGAGAGCAAGTTCAATGCAGAGATTTTGTGGCAGTGTGAGAAATTGGTTCTTCTTGCTGTAAACAAAGAGAGACTGTATGTGGAAGTCATAAATGATATTTATTAGGCAAGATTACTTCCAACTGAAGTCCTCTATGGGACTTTTATGATGGTTAATTATGTGGGTATTGTGACATGTACAATCAAAGGACATTTAAACTATGAGAGTTCAAGGCAATAACATGCCTCTGATCCATCAACTGTACCAGACATTTCTGCTCACTTGAACTGTCTTCCTCTGAGAGCCTCTGCCTCACTGAGTTTCTGGCTGCAAGATAAATGTTCACTTTTTCACTAAGACGTTGAGTAAACTGAGGAAAATGGAAACATATAAGAGCTTCAGTGAGCAGGACCTATGGCATTGAACCTGCAAACCCAACACCCACTGTTCATTTTTAATGTGCACAGGATAATAGCAGGTGTACTTAAGTAAAAGTACATTAATATAAACAAAAATGTAATTAAAGTATTGAAAGAAAAAGTATTCATTAAGCAGCAGAATGGCCCCTGTCAGTGTTACAAAAATATATTCTTCACAATTGTAAGCATCATTTTAATGTATAGTTGGGGTGGAGCTAATTATATCTACTTTATGTACTGGTGGGTAGTTTAATCTGTAACAAGGTATTATCTTTCATGAACTCATCGTAGGATTTGCATGTCGAACATAAATCTCAAAAGTAGCTTAAAGAGTTAACATTTCCCTCTGAAATGTAGCAAAATAGAAGTATAAAGTAGCATAAAATGGAAATAATATAAGCACCTCAAAACTGTACTTCAGTACAGTACTTCAGTAAATTTACTTAGTTATTTTCCACCACTGGTTGTAGATTATGTCTGCTGTATATTTTGATTGATTAACAAATAAGTCTTCTTGCTATCTTTTGCCTTGGACTGTATATACAGGTGTTCAGTTGGGGATGGAGAGCCACAGTGCACACACAGTGCACACACAGTGCATGCTAAGTCAAATAAATTTGCATGATTACGAGCCGTACTGGAAATACTGTCATTCAAACCAGTTAAGGTTAGGGTCAGGACTGCATGTGGCTTCAGTGGATACATTTAGAAGGAATGAAAGGACGAGGCAGTGACAGTAGTGGGTGAAAACAAGGGTCTTGTGATGGCGTCAAGTCTGATTCCTGGATGTCATGTAATGAGTGATCTCCTGACCATCCGGGAGAAAGGTGTCCTCTTCTCTTTGCTCGAACCTCAGTGTAAGGTCAGTTCATTACTGTCACTTCAAATTCATATCCGTAAAATACAACTTAACAGTAATTTACCTCAGGTTTTCGGTAAGTTTGAGACTGGTATATTCTTATTGCCATAACTTGACATTTTAAGAATTACTGGAACTTGAATAAATAACACTGACTCACTGAAGTGAATGTGTGTTATGAAGGTAAAATATTTCAAAAGTAATACTTTCATCTGTTAAGTTGAACACGCTGATGATATGAATGTAGTTTTGTTTTAATCTCTTCTTTAAGCCGTTGCCTATCTCTCTGAATCATAATCTTCTGCATCCAGTAACTTTAATTCTTTTTTTATTTCCTGGGGTTTGTTTTCATGTTATCAGTAACATCTATCAGAGGAGGCCTGGTGGATGAATAGGCTTTCTGTGAGTGCTATTTTGTTTACAGTTAGAATCTGCTGTTTGCATTGCCTGCATTGCGCTGCCTCGCCATGTCACCAGAGCAGGTGCTGTACAACAATCATCTTTTTCCAAGTGACAGCATTTAAAAACAGCAAAGAAGTAAATAATGAAATAAATAAAAAGAAATAAAGACAAAGACGGGGTGGGGGGGAATATAAAAGAGGTCAAACATAATTAATACAATGTCAGTACATAACAGCAAGTCCGTAAAACAGTAAGAGATGTTCATTTTGGAATGTAAAAGGCAATAGATTCATCCAGCCTCAGGACTTCAGACTGGTTTCATAAGATTTAAGTTCTTTCAGGTCAGATCAAAAATCTGGTTTGTTAAGAAACTTTGAAGTAGCTGCTGTCTTTGATAAAAGTCGGAGATGACACAGAAAGCTCGACTCTCAAGGACTACAGAGAGTTAGGAAATAAAACAAAAACTACATGAAAACACTCCTAAATGAAAGAAGAGATTGAAGTTGGTTTTATATCAACGTAACAGTGAACGAGCGAAGAGCCCTGGGAATGTATGTAATGAAGTGGTTTGATCTCCTGAAGCTCACACAAGATATAAAAGAAGTTAAATGGATCATTTCCCAGCATCATCAGCCTCTAAAAAGAGGTCACAGTCTCTCTGAGGAGCGGCCTCTCTGCTACGTAACGCTCGGAAACTAAACCAGAATGTCTCAAAGATTACTCTGAGTCACAAAAGATATCACTGCCCTCATACATTAAAAATGCAAATGTTTGGTGGTGGGCTTGTGTAAACTTTCTTACGGAAGGATAGAGACTAAAAGGAAAATGGCAAAAATCAGAATTTATTCAGTCTTCATAATAGAAAAAGTAGTGTGGAGCCCATTTCCTTCTCATTTTTTGTGCTTTATTTTGCTATTGATTAGAGGCTCCTGATCAGTGTTCTTAATACATCTGCACAAGTTTGAATAAGTGTATTCCATTGTCGTGATTTGCATGACTACTGGTGTATTTCAGCTGATCAAAACTACAGTAGCACAGGTTTTAGTGGCCAAAGAGATCCAGGGTGAGCATCCAGGCTGGAGTTGTTTGGGTTGTGGTGCGTTGTGTCTCATGGAGGATGAATCCATTGACTCCTGCTTCCTGCGTCTCTACTGCGTCAAGGTAAGAAGAACTGCAGGACTGATCACATCCACTAACACACCACTTGCCTCAATGAAGTCACGTTTTGGCTTCATTCTGTGTGTTTGAGTACAGTTGCACACATGGGACAGCTTGTAGTGTTTCCTTTAATTTGCAATTTGCTTCAGTAACAATAGGGAGACTTCTGATGGGTGTACTTTTCCTCATGTAACTACTGTGATAGTTGTTCATAACCCCTTTCCTTTCTTCCTTTTCTTTTATCCTCCCTCTATCTTTCCTTGAACACAGCGTGCAAAGTTAATGTGGGAGCAGGAGCTGTACATCCCATTCAAGTACACTGCAACTCGCACCTTCTTCCACACTTTCTGTGCAGATGTGAGTGACCCTGTTGTAAAGTATCAGTGCATGCAACATGCTGATCAGCGCTCGAGTATTTGTGTATTGAGTTGGTTTATGGTGGATTTACTGTGTTTGCACAGGACCACCAGGCTGGCCTCAACTTTGCAAATGAGACCGAGGCAGAGGAATTTCATCTTGCTGTGGAGGCTGTCCAAAGAAACCAAGGTTAGAGTAACAACAAATACATGACTTCACCGCTCTTCACACAGATATGTGTGCTCTCTTCACATGAAAGCACCTCTCTCAATTCTCATTAGTCTCTCATTTCCTCTCATTTTACCTCTTCTGTTTTGCAGAAAAGATGACTGGGATGATTGAAATAGCAAATTCTGAAAAAGAGGACAGCTCAACAAGTGACCCACCTGATTCAGGGTGACTGAAATGTTACGACTTTATCGACGTGAAGAGGAGGAGAGAGCAGAGGATTAAAGTGATGCTTGACTTTTTCTTTCTGTTCTCTGTAGAATTAAGCCACTTTACCATTTGGACAGGGTGGAACATTTCCCCATGGACGCACCATCCCACACAGTTACACCAACCACCAGTTTGGTAAGTCAGATTCTAGCCCACATGAGCCAGACAGACAGTCAAACACATCATGACACTATCAAATTGTAATTAGTCCGTGTGGAAATAACATGCTAAATCCGTCCATTCCCTGATGTATCTGCTTGGTGAAGATTAAGGATCAGGATCCCGCAATGAGGAGGCTGTTGGTGCAGGCAAGACTCACTGAGGAAGACCTGAGAAACAAAGACATTGCTGAAGCTGTCGACTGCATCATTAACAAATTTGGAGGATTAAAGGCTGTGCAGAGAGAACTGAATAACAGAGGTACTTTAGCTGTATGCTCCTTATATGTTGTTGTTTTTTTTAAGATTATGTTATGCTTCTAAAAGTAAACATTTAAACGTAATACAGAATCTTTTAAGAGAGTGCTCTGGCATGTTTGACAGGCCCAGCATCTCAGACATTGCCGAGATCTGCAGGGGCATCCATCTCCCATTGCCACCGGTTCTCTTCCATCAAACTCCGCACCACCTTCCAGCAGACTCCATGGGGCACAGACAACAAGAGTCAGATTCGCCCCTTGGGTTCCTCCTCCTCCACCTACTCCTGCTCCAGTTGTCCCAGAGAAATTCAGAAAGAGTGAACGTTTCAAACATGTAAGAGGACAAGGGCGCATGCTGTCACAGTCCTGTAAATGTCCATTTGAATCTGTAAAATGTGTGGACTAAATTATCTTAACTTTTCTTTGCTGTGTTAGGTGGGTTCCTCAACAGCTGAAGACAGAGGTCAACTTATCCTGACTTCACTGAGAGTTTTCAGACAAAAGCAGCTGCTCCAGCGAACCACAAGTGCAGATGGGACTCAAATGGAGCCGGACCCTGACAGTGACATACACCTTTAAAGAAACTTTGGTTTTACCTGTGCTGTGTATGATACACTCATTAAAAAATTGTGACACATCTGAGATGCTGTTTTTTGTATCTGATTCTCACACAAGGCCAAGGACACAGAGGCCCTCAGGGCAAAAGTGCTAGGCCCCTATTGATGCCCCACATCTCAGTGCATTATAACTGCATTTTGACACGATACCTGTGCAAAACAGAGGATTATATGTTAATTCTAAGTGGTGCAAAGTCTCTAACAAATCTGCAATTACTGAAATTACCAAAACCAACTGGCACACAGTGAACCTGAGGCTTTTGGGGGCCCTTTGTGGTCTGGGGTCCAGGGGCAGATGTATGCACTGCCTGGTGCACGTGTGACTGATTATGATCCATACACAACACGGCGCTGTGCGTTACATGAGTACAGCTAAACAATAACAAGTGGACGTGCGTGTGCGCGCGCGTATGGACGCGATAATGAGCGCGCCTCTCTCTCAGCGCTCACTCGCTTCATTCATTTGTGCCTGTGCTGCTGGAGGGACTCACAGTCCTCGCCACACTGGGAAGACGAGGCTTTAAACCGGGACCATGAGGGGCTCCTGCCGCCCGAGAAACAGGGCAGGTAGGGTGCAAACTCCAGCCGAGTTCTCACTTTTCTTTTTTCTTATATATTTCTTGACACTCTTTGTCAGTCGACATTGTGTGCAGCGGGTGCTACAGTGCAGCTGGGCTAGCAAGCGGATGAAGTAAACAAGTCTGTGTCACGTAGACATGCTTCAGAGCCGACAGGGCTTTCAACCGAGGACAGGCGGGACAGACTGCGGCACACAGCCGTGAAATGTGGGGCAGACTTTGTATTTCAGGTTTCATGTACCAAAGAAATAGTTGAAATAATGCCTTGGTTGCTAGCACTTTCCTATCTGCTACTAAGCCTGGCTGCAGCTGCTGGTTAGCTGGCCGGGAAGCTAGCTGGTGGTCTGACAGTTATGAGAGTGACAACCAGATGTAAACACTAGCTGTGTGTTTCAAAAAGGTTTGAAAACCTCATGTCACTTATTATACTGTTGTGTCAAAGACCCTAAGACAGATCTGTGTTAGGTTATAACTTTAGGTCCGGTCTGATTAAGTTGGGACTCAATAATGTTGAGTTGAAGACATTTCTAGAGTTATGTGTGACTGCTCATATTATACAAAGGTAAAGGTTAGGTTAGTCTGCTTCATTCCTGTACAACATGTGTAGCACTGGATGGAACAGGAGAAGAGATTTCAGTGTTAATTTGGGTCCAAAACCCTGGTCTGCCTTGTGTCAGAGGTACCTGAATGTTGCTCTAAACTATCAGTCTGAACTTCCGTGTGTTTACTTTTGCATGCTGTCAAACCCACCCTACTATATCTGTCCTGTTGTTGAGGTTCCTGGATGCATACTACAAAGGACTGTGAGCATATGAATGCCATCTGAACCAATGCTATTACTATGGCCTATATAACCCAATGCCTCAGTTATTATAAGACTAGCCTATTACGTATTTCTGTTGGTCATGTAGAGGACCCGTTCAACATTATGTTACTGTGCTGTCGTGTTGACAAACGCCATGCAGAGAGGACAAACTCTAACAAAGTCTCTGATAGACTTTGGGAGGGATTGGCTGCTGCTTCTTGCACGAATATGGTCACAGTGGTTTAAGTGTCTGCAGCCCAAGCTGTTGTGGCAGATGTACGAGGGATGAACAGAGCTCAGCCTGTGCGGGGCGAGTAGGCGACGTGCTCTGCTGTCTGTCTGCCAACACGCAGAGAGGTGGGGCTGAGCAGAAAAACAGGAAAAACATGCTAGAAAGTGACATTGTCTGTTTGCAGAGGCTGTTCGGTTTATTTTAAGTACATTTCTCACCCTTTTTCCACCTTTCTATTATGCTCAATAATCAGTTTTTTCCCTCCCTCCCATCCTTGTTCACCGACTTGCTCGCTCTCCGCAGCTCCCTCCCTCCCTGAGTCTGCTCTCTATCTGGGGGAAAGTTCACCCGCTCACACAGAATCTCATTATAGGCTTGAGGCAGAGCTGTAGCCTACGTGTGTGTAATGCCTGTGCAGTAGTCGTACGCCTGCTCAGTGCACTGATATAGCTGATGTTTTGCATCTGGAGGCATTCCAGTTCAGGATTGTTAGTGTTATTTTTGTATGCTTGCAAGCATTCCTGTACAATGGAGACATTAATCTTGCTTGTTCAGGCTCAGATGAAACTGCCTCCCCTCTCATTCTCTGTAGCATGTAACACAAAAGGAACCCATCGACCGTCTCTGGATTACACGAGATACAAATTAGTGTCGACAAGATTAGTCCATTAATCTTAGCTGATCGACACAAAATTAATTACCAACATATTTGATAATCGAGTGATCATTTAAGTCGAGCAGAAATTCTCTGTTTGCACCATAAAATCAATGATGCATGAATCATTGAAAAAAAATAACAGAATCCGTAATGAAAATAATCCTCAATTGTAAATCTATCTTAGACAGTAGTGTACTTCCATCTTTGTGTAGGGGGAAAAGAAATGGTTTTGGTGCAGAGGAACTTGACTGGCCTGCACAGAGCCCTGACATCAACCCCATCCAACACCTTTAGGGTGAGTTTGAATGCTGACTGCAAACCAGGCCTTATTGCCAAACATCATTGTCTGGCAAATCCCTGCAGTGAGGTTTTAAAACCTACTACATCTTAATGCAAATATCAGTCACATACTGGTGTAATGTTGGCCTTGTATTGTGGAAGGTCAGCAGGAACCAAACATCTGTCTTTAAACTAAAACAACTGGACGTGCTCTAGCCTAAATCGCTATCAGATTATAGACTCAACATTGTGTTTTCTTTGTTTCTGTAACATACACAACATAATATAACTTAATGAATACAGCAATACAGCTTTTAGGCCCATTGATATTGTAAATTCAGTTATTACAGGATCTAGACAAGATAGTGTAAACACTAGGGAGAAGGAAAAGGGAGTTTAAACCTGCATCGGCTTGCTGAGAATCACACTTAAAAAACACTGCCACTGGTCAAAGTATAAATAATTGTTGCAGCATTTGTCAGCCATACAAGATCTATGGTATTCAGCATTTTGATGTGTGAGTTGTCATACCTGACAAAGAGATACTGTATGTGATTGATATATGTATATCTTTCAGTTATTATTACTGTATGAATAGACCTGAGATGTAGAGGAGGGGAACGAGGGGTGGTGGGAGGGAATTGGTAAGCGGGCTGGACTGTGTGAACGGGATGTATCAATGATACTGGAGCATAACACAGACTGACTGAATACTGACGGGACGAGCAAATGCCGGTACAGAAAGGGCAGCAGGGCTGAAAGATAGGAGGTTCTCTCCTACACCTTTTGTTTTGAAAAAGAATGGATGTAATATGTGGAGTGCATACTGAAAACGTTTGTACCCAATAAACAGTAAGTTTAGTAAACAAAAAAAACTAAGAGGACAGAGAGAAAGTGGTCACAAGCTGAAACAGCAGGGAAGTGACAGGAGGTTGATAAGGGCTGCAATTGGCAATTTAATTAGCATTTCTATAAATGTATTAATTCAATTATTTATTTAAGTTTAATTTTTTATTTAAGAAGGGACAATGCACATTAATTAACATGGGCACATAGGTCCATCATGTAAATGTGCCAGTTTTAGCCATACAGGCTAATTTTCATCTGCAGTCCCTGGCAGGTTGATGGCATATAAAAAACATTAAAATAAAACATACAAACAAGTACAAGTACATAAGCACAAACAAAAGCACATAATCACAGACCAATAGCAACACAATGACATATCCACTACTCCAGATTATGACAGCATGTCTGATTGTCCAGTAACCACTGTTTTATAGATTTGGAGAAAGAGTTAAGAGATATTCCTTAGTTCTGTGGGGGTTGGGGGACAGACCATGAAACATTTTATACACGAGTAAAATATCTGCAAATTTGATCATGTTTCCCCAGTTTGAGAAATCATATTTAGTTAAAATTTTACAATGATGATATGAATTTGACTTTTTATCCAATGTTTTCAAAGCCTGCTTATAGAGTATTTCGACAGTAAGTAGTTCATGGCATTGATGTACAACTCTGAGGCTTCGGTAGTTAAGTTGTTCCTAATGTGTCTGAAATTTGCCAGATAAAATTTTATTCTGTTCACAACTTTTTTAACTTGTTTTGAATGTGAGATGTAAATCTATTATTATGCCTAAAGATTTGAAGTCATGCACTACTGATAGTCTTCTCCCCGCTACAATAACATCTGGGTCTGGATCTCTATTTGCAGACTTTGAAAAAAACATACATACAGTTTTGCTGACATTAAGGTGTAAACATGAGTTTGTTAACCAATTAGAGATATTGACCATTGAAGCTGATAGTTCTTCTGCGGCTTGTTTCTTGTTTTTAGCGTGTAGATATATGACCGTACCATCAGTGTACATCTGACAAGTTACAGTAGGTAGATAAACTTCAGGTAGGTCATAAATATACAAACTAAATAACAAGGGACCCAAAGTTGAACCCTGAGGTACACCAACATAATTACCAACAATTTGTGAGGTGTTTTGGTCTACCCGAACACATTGTTTTCTGTCTGTAAGGTATGCTTTTATCCATTTAACTACATTAGGTGAAAAATTATGCTTTGATAACTTGGTAATTAGAACCTCGTGATTAACTGTATCAAAGGCTTTCTTTAGATCAAGGTATACAGCCCCTATCACACCTCCATTGTCCAATTTAGCCTTAATATTTTACAGAAGAAAACAATTTTGCAGTTTCAGTGGAATGATGTTTTTGAAACCCAAATTGCATAGGATGCAATGACAAGGAAGTAGCATTCAAATGTGATATTATCTGTTCAGAGATCCATTTTTCTGCAATTTTTGATACTATCGGAAGGATACTGATAAGTCTGTAGTTATTAATGACCATGTGTTCACCTGATTTGAACACTGGTGTAATTATTGCAGTTTTCCAAGCGCTAGGGAATACTCCTTCATTTATGGACCAATTAACACATTTAAGTTTTGAAATCGGAGGAATGAGTGCCTCCTTATGGGTTTTGATGAATACTGTGTCCATCCCATATACATCCTTTGCTCTTGAACAATTAAGAGAGGAAATAATCATATATATACTTTGGAGTTGGTCACTTCTCTAAAGGTCAGAATCGGTGCATCAGTATTTAGAGGGGTGACAGAATCATTCGATCCAAGAAAATTGTGAGTTAAAGTTTTTATTGAATCAATAAAATAAGTATTAAATGCTGTTGCCACTTTACTTGGATCATGGGTCACATTTCTCTCTATATTTAGTTCTATTGTTTTGTTATTGGTATTAGATTTCCCTGTTAATTTCTTTAGATTCTGCCAGATTTCTTTGGCATTACCTTTTGCTTCACAAATAGCGTTAATGATGCCTTTCTGCCTTTCTGAGTTCTTTTACGACCTTGTTTCTCAGTATGATAAATGAATTCCTCTCATGTTCTGCCTTATTGTTGAGAGCCATCTTGAGAGCATGGTCCCTTTGTTTCATGAGTGACCATGGTAAATAGTCTGTTTGGCCTGGTTTGTGTTTCACTTTCCTCATAAAAGTGTGTATAGTTGTTTGAAGTTCAGCCATGAAATTGCATGCATTTTGACTTGTTTGGTGATGCAGGGTTTATCCTTTGCACACGATTCGCCATGGAAGATGTCACATTGCATGGCAAAATTACTGCTGCATGGTGATGTAGCTATTGGTATTAAGTCAGCTGAAAACTCACCCAGTCCAACGGCTTCAGCAGTAAGCAGATTGCTCTTAGTGGTATACCCGAGTGTAATATCGTCCAAGCCAGGACAGTGATGCACGTTCTCCACAAGTGCCGCTTTGTCAAACTGGGCCCACGTCCTCCGCAGTTGGCCCGGGATTAAGATGCACATCCCCAGCAAGCAGGAGTGTGACAAACGGGTATCCAGAAAGTTTCCACAGCAGTTTGGGAGTCTTGCGTTTCGTTTTGTTTTTGAAAGTAGCGTTTGGGATGATTGCTTTTCCATTATTGAGAACGTTGTGATATGAAGCATATTGTCTGACAGGCAAACATATACCCGTATATCCACAGAACAAGGGAAGCACTAGATGTTTTGAACAGGTGTTTTCATTCCCACTGCATTGATCTTGATTAGGCGTGGTAGTGACCAAACACGGCCTGAATTTGCGACAAGAGTCACATATAGTTGATAATCCATATAGCAATCTTGAAATGAATCAAGTTGTTTTGATTATGTTACCACTTGCAGTATCGTATTGCCATTGCAGAGAAAGATTTTGAAGGCTTGATGGCAGCGAGGCAGCACCTGCCTTACCGCACGCCATCTTAATTTTCTCACTCGTACCCAAATGTAATCTATTTTGGATACTGTATTAAAGCAGGTTGAGTCTAGAGACATGTTATCAATGCTTAGTACTCAATATTTTGTATTTATTGTATATTTACATTTCTTTGTATTTTCTTTTTTCAGAACTGTAGTACCTGTTGTCATGTGTGCTTCCACATCAGTTTGGCTGTATTCTTTGTCTGTCTGCCAAACAGCTTTTAAATCAGGGGTTGAAAAATATCGTTTACCAACTCAAAGCCACTGTTCTGTGCTCAAGTGTGCTTTTGTATATGTGTTGACAGCTAAGAAAACCTGTGTGTGAATGGGATTATTGCTAGAAGCTCTGAGGTGGAGTGTCTTGCTGATTAGTCCTGCTGACTGTCCCAGACAGCAGTGACCTCTGACCTCTGGATGTGTTTACTGTCACAGGAGATGCTGAACTGAAAACACAGTGTGTGGTCTTTTTAAAGTGAGCACACAGTGCCACCAAGTGTTACAACTCTGACACCACATTAAGTCTCATTGGGCGATGAACAAAGAGCCCCATCAGGTTTCCAGAATCACTATACACGTCAGGATGTCGAAAATTTGGCGTGATTCAGTCATTCCTTGGAAGCGAAACTTGAACCAGTTGTATAAAGATAGTTGCTCATGATGAGTGTTTTGAAAGGCTGCTGTACTGAACTTCTTTTTTTCTTGTCTCATGCAGGACTTTGCTGTAGTCGTCATTTTTCTCATGACAAGTTTCCATCTAGTGTTTTGGTTGTACAAATGTTAATCACACATATTTTGGCTTGGGACAAAAGCGAAAAAGAGAAAAAAATGAAAACCCAAACATTTGCTGATTCATGCCTCTCAATTTGAAGATCTGCTGCTTTTCTGTGTTTTTATATCACTACAAACTGAATACCTTTGGGTTTTGGAGTGTTGTTCACTGATTGTTTTCTCAGTGACTAATTGTTTATTCTAGAAAATGTCAGGAAATAGTGAAACACACTATGTCCATTATAATTTCTCAGAAACCAAGGTGACGTCTTCAAATAGCTTGTTTTGTCCGACAAACAGTCCAACACCCCAAAGATATTTAATTTACAATGATATTAACTAGAGAAAAGCAGAAAATCCTCACATTAGAGAATCTGAAACCAGCGTTTTGCTTAGTTTTAAATGAATTATCAAAATATTTGTCGATTTAATTTTCTTAGTCATATAGACCAACCAATTAATCAATAATCAAAAGAATTTTTCCCCCAAGTGTAATAGCAGCTGATTGACAAAATATTTGGTTGACAAAATATTTACATAGTCACAGACAGGACATCCTGCAGTGTATATATATGTGTGTGTGTGTGTGTGTAATTGAAGTTGTTGATGACTTTTGCCACATGAAGACTGTGTGATCCGGAGTCTGAGGGGCCCGTGACTGGGTCGTGTAGTCGCTACTGTAGATTCGTGAAGATGTGTATCTGAGCTCCCAGCAGTCAGCACGCCCTCCGTATCCCCGACCGGCCTCTCCTATTGGCTGCTGGTCCTCTCGTCTCGTTTCTGATTGGCTCAGTTTTCAGCTGCATTCACTGCCCATGTGTGCTGCATGTGAACAGCTGAAGGCTTGTTTTTCTTCTCATATGTGCTTCCCACATCTCTTGCTCCCTCCCCGTGTCATTACGGTAACATTTAAAAAAGGTGTTTTCTTAGAGAGAGGTGTGTTTGCATGCTTGGAAATATATTGTGAAATGGATTCGAGGAATTGTATTTGTTGCATATACACAACAAGAGAGTTCAGTGAATTGGAAAGCATCACAAAACTTTCCAAAAAGACAATCCAAAATGTGAAATAAAAATATCCCCTCCCCCATTCCCGAGCATGTATCTTTCTGTGAATAATGTTACATTTGTTTAGATAATGGTTCACAGAAGAAAGGTAACCTTTATTTGTGAACTGATCGATATTAGTGTCTCTCTTTTGGATTTAACAATTAATAATTAATAATCATGGACTGGTTTGACCATTTTAATTATATTTCTAAGCCCTGGAAAAGCTAGTAAGTAGACCTTGAGTTAGGTTTATTTTGAGTAAATATGTGATTACTACAAGTGCAAAGCATTAGTGCATTTGTGTGCTGATAAATTAAATTGGAAACAAGTCTGTGATAAATCCCTCGGATAAAATTGTAACATTAAATTATTAAATAATTAATAATACTAATCGAGGGAATTAGCAGAGGTGAAATAACAATGCTGGTTAAGCAAAGTTGTATCCTGTACCTGACCCCTTTATTTTGCTTCCTCGCGCCCTGTTGCGCGCTGTCCCCAGTCGTTTACGGTAATGAGAAACTGCTGTTGCTCAGCTGATGTGTGACATGCACCACCCCCCCCGCATCCTGCTGAATCAGTCTGCCGGGGCTGGAGCCCACTGCATCAGTTTCACACTAGGAGGGTAACATCACTGATCAGACACCCAGGATGTTGGACAACGAAGAGTTCAGGTTGGAGACTTCCCCGCGGGAGCTCACCCAGAACCCGCTCAGGAAGATCTGGATGCCGTGCAAAAACGGGCACATAGCTCAGAGAAGGGGTAAGATGCAGCTGACCGGCAAGTGCCGCAAATGATGTGACTGCGAGGTGATGTGGGGGCTAATATTCTATCTTTTAGGGATTTTTTCCCCCTTCATATTTTATTTTAGGCGGTTTCCTGATCCCAGTCTGTCTTTGAACATAGATATTCCGTTATGTGATATGTAGTCTACGCGTGGCTGTTGGAGATGTTGCGCACTAATAAAGTGCTGAGTATCCTTTCCTTTTTGTGCTTGGAAATGTTGCATCACGGTCAGCTTATCTGGTTCATTTTCCCCCTAAATATCACATGCATGGAGCTACATGCGAATCGCGCATGGGGGAATACTGCAAGCTCGCTGAAATGAATGTAGCCATGTGACACACACATGACCCGAATGCATCAATTTACCGAGGACCACAACTAGCAACCAACATGTCTGATGGCGTTAGCCCTTTAGTCTGGATGACGTGAGAGAGAGCAGCTGTTTTTTTTGTTTCTTTTCAGTTGGTCTGGTTTGCTCTCTCTGCAGGTCTGCTTGTTTTCGCTGAGTCAAACTCTGCCTTCTTCAGAGCTGTTTTTTCTTTTAAAACAGGCTTCAGCTAGTCCAGTCCTGCACCTGCTACTAAAACACCTTCTTCAACGTGGCCTCTCACAATCATGTTGTGCCTAGTATACAATACTCACTGCAAGAGTCTCTTTAGGCATCAATCCAACACCCCTTGTATCGTCTGTGAACATGAGATGAACACTGTCCTGCACGGATATGTTTTTCTTTTTCTATAGACTGGAGTTTGGCACTTTGAGCCAATGCTTTTCAACTAGTGTATTAAAAATTACAGTTTTAATAAAAAAAGAAAGTTATTAACAATAAAAAGGAAATTATGTGAAATAGTTTGTGGCTGCAGAATCTGTGTGACATTCCTGAATTATAGAAGGGTAAACTGAGAAAGAGCCTTATAATTTTGGTAAGAATAAGAAAAAAATCACGTAGATAACAGAATGTAATTTACTTTACAAAACGTCTTCAACGTTCAGAGATACAGCTTCAAAATTTCCAAAAGCTTGGGGCCCCAGTAAGGTGTGCTGAATTACAGTGAAGTCTGAGTTGTAGTTTCTAGCTGGTCTTTACAGCAGACTGCAGAGATCAAACCTGAGCTTTGTTGCTCCTCACCTTCTGTTGTCTAACTGTACATGCTCACCTCATCCTTATATTCAGGAGTTCCTTCATCTTCTTTCATTCTCCTTGAGAGCTGGTCTCGAGGCCTGATAGGACAAATCCAAAATGCTGATAAGACGTTTTAGCGTCTAGAAAATACTGGCTTGTTTTTTCAGTCAGTTCACTGTTTCAGATGTTGTAGTAATGATGTGTCTGCTCTCTGACGTGAGTTTCTGTAGTAATGTGTGTCGCTGTCACACTGAGTGTCTAGTGTAATTATGAGCAGCCTTCAAGACTAATTAAACCCTTGCTGAATAGAACAATGTTGACAAGCCATGCTCAGCAAATTAAATGTGTGAGAAGTGAGTTAAATCCATTAAAAGTCTGTGTTTCTCTCTCTCACAGTATGTATGACAAACTGCCCGACCCTCATTGTGACTGTAGGACTTCCAGCCCGAGGGAAGACTTACATTTCAAAGAAGCTCACGCGCTACTTAAACTGGATTGGTGTGCCAACAAAAGGTACCAGCTACTGTACACGCACACACACACATATTTATACATTTCTTTACAGTAGAAACCAGCTATAATCCCGCATCTTTTTAAAAATACAACATTTTCACGTGTAACAGAGTTCAACGTTGGCCAGTACCGGAGGGAGTGTCTGAAGATCTACAAGTCCTTTGAGTTCTTTCGTCCAGATAATGAAGAGGGCTTGAAGATCAGACGGTGAGTCTACACAGACTTCATTAAAGTCAAACAAATTTCTACAACACAAGATAGGGTTGACATTTTTACAGTGTGTCTGCCAAAATGAAGATCCAGCAGTTGATGTAGCTGTGTTACGAATCTTCGCAGTGCACTGACTCTGTGTCTGCTGTCCTTCCACAGTCAGTGTGCGATGGCAGCACTTAATGATGTTCGGCAGTACCTGAGTGTCGAAGGAGGACAGGTGGCGGTGAGTCCTTGATGCTGTCCCTAAGTCCTCCACGGCAAATGATCATGATATCAATACATACACATCAGGGCTGCATAAGGAGTATTTTTTTTCCTGCTCTTTCAGGTCTTTGATGCCACAAATACAACAAGAGAAAGAAGAGGGACCATCGTCAAGTTCGCTGAGCAGAACGGATTCAAGGTATGTTGACCAAGGCAGGGTTTTATACAATTCAATCAGTCACCTTGTCTTGATGACCTCCGAGTTTACTGTATTGTCTTTGTCGATCCAGGTGTTTTTTGTGGAGTCTGTGTGTGAGGACCCAGATGTCATTGCACAAAATATAGTGGTAAGCTCTGTCTCTTTTTATTCTATCAAGTATTAATAATTGCAATAAGCAAACAATTTATTTATTTTGAAAAAAAATGGTTGACATAAGTGATGGTAATATGAATGCTTTGTCAGAATTAAGGTGTAGAGCAAGAAGACGTTCAAGCTCTGGTTCTGATTTAAACAAACAACCTCAAGTGTGAAAAAGGCCTAAAGACGGCTAACTTCCTCTTTTCTCTGTTCATATCCTCTCCCTGTGTTTCCTCTCTTTGCAGCAAGTTAAGCTGGGCAGCCCAGACTACATACACTGCAACACAGAGAAGGCCATTGAGGACTTCATGGAGAGGATCAAGTGTTACGAGTCCTCCTACCAGCCTCTGGACGAGGTTCTGGACAGGTGAGGATACACAAAACGAACCTGGATCAGATTAAACTACCTCGTCAAGATTGCAGATGGTTGACTTGACTCTCTTGCTCCAGGGATCTGTCCTACATAAAGATCATGGATGTGGGCCGCCGTTACCTGGTGAACCGCGTCCTGGACCACATCCAAAGCCGAATCGTCTACTACCTGATGAATATCCACATTACACCGCGCTCCATCTACCTGTGTCGCCACGGTGAGAGCGATCTCAACATCAAGGGACGGATCGGAGGAGACTCTGGCTTGTCCGCCAGAGGAAAAGAGGTGTGTGTTTGTATAATGAGACCTCGAGATCACGTGTGAGTTTAAATCTAGTCTGGAAGATGTGTCAGTATGGTTTTTGAAGAGAAATTGTTCTCATTTAATGGATTTAAAGTATCGTTTTACCTTATCTTACCTTCTAGTTTGCCAAAAGTCTGAGGAAATTCATCCAGGACCAGAACATCAAAGATCTAAAAGTGTGGACCAGCCAGATGAAGAGAACGATCCAGACAGCGGAGTGCCTGGGAGTCCCATACGAACAGTGGAAATCTCTCAACGAAATAGATGCTGTATGTCGATTCCTGTATTCATCAAAATGAATCCAGTAGCCTTTTAAAGCTATTTGTGAACTCAAGCTAAACACACTTTTCCCCTCTTTACAAAGGGTGTGTGTGAGGAGATGATGTATGAGGAGATCCAGGAGCATTACCCTCTGGAGTTCGCACTGAGAGACCAGGACAAGTACCGCTACCGCTATCCCAAAGGAGAGGTGAGAGTGTGATTCTTCCAAATGTCTTATTATTATTATTATTATTATTATTATTATTATTATTATTATTATTTTGGAGGTGAATGGATTTGTTTGTGTCCTGAAAAGTGTGTGTTTCTGACGGGTCGGTGATTCTCCTTCAGTCTTATGAAGACCTGGTGCAGCGACTGGAGCCTGTGATGATGGAGTTGGAGCGACAGGAGAATGTTCTGGTCGTTTGTCACCAGGCCGTCATGCGTTGTCTTCTCGCATATTTCCTAGACAAGACTGCAGGTATGAAGGACTTCCAGGTGTATAAGTGTATAAACATTTTCTGATTGTTTGCCGGTTTATCAGGCTAGCTTTTACATTGTTTTTCTTTGGCTATATTGCAACGTTTTGAAAAGTATTGTGCTTCATTTGCAGCCTTAAATGAAAATGTGCTGTATGCCTTAACCCTGAAACTTACAAGATGTTTTATAACTTTCTGTCTCTGCCTCCACAGATGAGTTGCCTTATCTTAAGTGCCCTTTACACGCTGTGTTGAAGTTGACCCCCATGGCTTATGGTGAGTCATTTTCTAGGCTTATATTGACACATAATGTTGACTATTATTTTTCTTCCACATTAATGGTATAATATGTAACATTTCCACTTCCACACATTTCCATCCATTAAAATGTCTAAAAATGACTAGACCTATCTTATATATTTTGTTGAGTTGTGTACTTACATTATCCCAAATGTTTCCAACGATGTTCAAACCCAGAGAAATCTGTAATTTTATTCAAGCAGGAATAGATGCTAATATTTTCAAGCACTGGCCCCATGGGCCACCAAGCCCCTACATTTGGTGGCCAAAATACATTTTTGGTGGCCCAAATGTAAAGTTATGTAAAAACAATACAGAAAAGGCAATTTAACACAACCTTCCTTAACTGTGACACTTCAATAAATGAAAATACGTTAACAGAATGAAAATATATTTTTATAATAATTTATTTAAATTGAAAAGTTCTTTGTAAACACATGGTACATATATTCTCTCACAGTCTCTTAGTTCAGATTTGGGATGTTTGTGGATAAAACTTGGTGGCCACAAACTAGCTTTTTGTGGCCACGGGCCATGGTTAATGTCGAACCCTGTCAAGGTAACGGTCCGTTTCATTTTGCGCCCGTCAATGGCGTCATCTCCCCTTTACCCTCTCTAGTTGCTATAACTTCCGGGGAAACATGGGATACATCAGAGAGCGAGGAGGGAAGGAATACAATGTCACATAATTATGCTCAGTAACAGTAATACAGCATTTTTTCTGCCACACAGCATCATTCTTTTATTAATTGCATGCCATTTTGCAACACAGTAATCCAGTAGAGACCTATTTATTGATATGATATTTCAGTATCGATCTAGCTTACTACAATGTGCTACTATGACAAGTGGCTCATGCCAGCCACCAAGTTCCACACTCTCATAAAGTTATTTTTAGTATGATTGTTTTGACCATGGATAACAGATATGGGCTACCCCATGATTGAATTCGCCACATAAAGTTAGCCACAGTAACTCATCTAGTGGTAAGTTAGCAAGCTATTTCATTAGAATGAAATGACATAACCAGAGTAAACGTTACTAAACATAATGCGAATAAAACTTTAATACATTTCCTCGTCCGTGAACATGATTTCTGCCTGAGTCACGTCAGATAGATTTTCATCTGCAATAGTGGTTGTTTAATAATGAAGACAACAATTCCCATGATCCCGCACTACTTCACCACATCATCAAACTACATCTTTTACTATTGTTTTGACTGAGAGACATCTAGAAGCAGAAATGACACACTGTGCATTTAAGTTACCCAAAAAAGCACCCATGTTTTTTTGTAGTATCATTTAGTCTGAAACATTAAAGGATAACTCTGTCCTATGTTCTGTTTTAAAATTGTGTTGTGACCAAAGATAACTTGACAAGTTCTCTCAACTTGGTCTAACCACTAATGATCCTTGTTTTATTTGCTCTTTACTCAGGATGTAAAGTGGAGTCTGTCTATTTGGGCGTGGACTCTGTGAACACACACAGAGACAGACCAGAGGTAGGTATCCCAGGCAGCACACAGAAATGTCTCTCAGCAGACGACGTAGACAACTTGAATCCATTTCGAGGGTGATTCACCTCACTGCGTTTTCCACCCGACTCATCTGTGACCAGGGTCTCAATCGGGAGGATGTCCCTCAGAAAACGCTTCAACTGTAAAATCTGTGTGTAACTTCCTTTTGATGGTTTCTGGAGAGGCACGTCGCATTTAGTCTGCATCTCCCTCCTGAAGCAGTCAGTGCTGATCCGTCCCTCTCTTCTTATTGCACAGAGAATGTAAATCTTTCACACATGGCAGAGGAAGCCGTGTTCAGTCCACCGTTGATCCCTGACAGCAACCAAGACGACTGTGACATCGCTTAGCATCGACACTCCTACCTCCATCCTGTCAGCAATCATTTAAACTTTTCTCTCATCATGCTGGTTTTTTCTCTCAGGTCTTTTCCTACGTTGGACCTGAGAGCTCAACGCACTGCAACTTAAGAAAACGTCAATTTGACAACACATTTAGAGAAAAAAAGCTGCAAAGTTAGGAAACAAAGTACAGAAACACGCTGCAAATACAGAAAACACAACCAAATTCATAAACGAACTGCAAGTCACAGAACACAACGGAAATGAGTTTAAAAAAACAGTTCACTTAATAGAAATAAACTAAACTTTTTTTTGCACATCTGATTGCATGATTCAGAATTGAATGCTAGATTAACAGCAAATATTTGAAATAATATCTGAATCATGCAATCATAATGTTAAAAAGGGAAAAAAACGTACATTATTTGCTCATTTTCCAACACCACTGGCGGATAATCGTCTTCAGTAACTTAATGAGCCACAAACCATGGCAACAAGGAAAGTGTCCGGGCATGTTCAGCACTTTTTAGTGTCCTCTGGAAACGTCTGTTTTCTGTTGCGTTTTCTGTTTTTGCAGCGGGTTTTTTTTTCCCCGTAAATGTTGCACGTGTTGTCAAATATGTGAAGATGTTTTCTCCATTTGCTTGTGTTTTGACTATTTGCATGTGCTTTCTTAAGGTGAAGTGTGTTGAGCTTTCAGGGCCACTGTATTGCCCTCAGTTTTACATCTTTTGAGGAACTACATAACTGCAATCCAGTTTCAGGACGAATCACTCAGCTCTGTGTGTGTGTGTGTGTGTGTGTCCGTATTTTTGAGGACCAACTGGACTTTTAGACCTTGGGAGTGAGGACATTTGGGCTGGACCTTCAAAGGGCTGTTTGAGGGTTTAGACTTGGGCTTAACGTTAAGGTTAGACTTTTGTTTAAGTTCAGTTTAGGGTAAGAGACTAGGGAATGCACTGTCAATGAGGTTCCTCACAAGTATAGAAGTACAAACGTGTGTGTGTGTGTGTGTGTGTGTGTGTGTGTGGTGGAATAAATAAGACTGAATTAATGAGAGAACATGATGAGGATATTACATTAATATTGTTTTTAAATACCATGTATAATTTAACATTGGGCACTTTTTTTAAATAATGAATGTTAACCCGATTGTGTTTTGTATTGATATAAAGCCATGTATGTTATATAACCTTGCTGTTTTTTCATACTTATGTATACAAATACATTTAACCTCAACATACATTTTGGCTGCATATGAATTGCTTTTATAGTCCAGTAATATTTTTGTTTTAAGATAAACTTTTGTCTATGTCAACACGTGTTTACTGTTTAAATGTGAAGGGTTAATCTGCAATGCCCACCAAAATCCTGTCTAAAATTTTAATCGCTCGAATCAAGATGTACACCGTTTAGTGTTGTTGGATAGCATACGTGCTTAAATTATTTAATCAATTGTAACTTATTTTTTTCATATTTTTTGTGTTTGTCAGCGTTTAATTGTAAATATAAAAATCCAAATTGGAAAAAAAAACCTCATTCTCTTTCTTCTGTTACTTTTTTCTGATGAAAACATCAGTGATCAGTTATTATGTCAAAGCTGCCTATAATGTGTCTATAAGTGCAGTTATCTGTGGTGGTTAGAGCAGGACATTGCATGATTTGTTTCAGTAAAGCAGTAAGTAATGTATGAATAGCTATCTACAGTAAAATGCTTACTTCTCTACTGCATCTTAGCCCTGACTGAAAGTCTTTTCTGTTTGAAATGAATAATTTAGATAGTTTTGTTGCACAAAAGGACTCTGAACCACGAGCATGTTTTACTGTATTTAGAAATCTACCTTTAATAGATGTTTTTTATGACAAACTATTTTAACAGCACCCACAAGATCAATGTATATACTCTGAATACCAGACGAAAGCATGAATTCTGCTTTCATTAGACTAAATGCATTTTTCTGTTAATCAACATGACAACATTATTGAATGAAAAAAAGTCAATTTGTAAATGTCAGATAAGTAATGTAGGATTATAACTCGGTCCTTTCCTCTCATCACCGTTTCAGAATGTGAATGTGCAGCGCACCACAGGCGACGCTCTGCAAACAGTCCCGGCTCACTTCTAATCTTCTGCACTTCCTGTTCCAACTGCGACCTCGTCCGACTTTCTGTTAGGACCTCTGAACAGCATTATAACAGCACTTTCACTAAATGTAATCCATTTTTATACACCTGTTCTGTTGTGAACTATACTGTACTGCTACTGTAGCTCGACTCCCCATAAGGAAAACTAAGGGAAAATGCCAATATTTTTGATAAGTGTGTTTTACTGTTGTGTTACAATGATAATATTCCTTCAACTTTCAGCATCTGTTTTCATGATTATATTTAATATGTACTGTATATTACAGTATGTACTGTGCTGCCATGTGACTCCAGTGTTTGAAGATGTTTCTATTGTATGAAAAGCAAGTATCATGATCCCCCCCAAAAAACGTGAGGAGACTGTAACTACTTCGGCTTAGGTTCTCTTAATCAAAGCCTTAATGTAAATGCAACTGACACGTTTCCTCTAAGACGTGGCTTATATTTTAATCCAAAATCTTGAGATGAGGCCCTTCATGTGTAATTATTATGGTAGAACCAAAAAGGATTTTTGGGATGGACTCGGGTCTGACGGGTTTAAGTTTCTAAGAGATGCAGTGAAATGCTATGACATATCTTCAGTTTTAAGTCTGTCACTTAAAGGCAGCGTTTGACTGACAAATGAGTTTTGTCGTTCAAAGGAATGCCTGTTTGAGAGTATAAATGTACTGTGCTAACTGTACACGCATGTTTGTTTGATGTCAGTGTTGTGTGTAAATCAACATGTATTATACGGTATGTCATTTTTTGGAAAACTACAATTTCTGTAATATACATTTGATATTGTATATTATTGTACTGGAAATATTATTCCAAATGCCTTGTTTGTCTCCACCTGTCAAACTCTGAATAAACCTTCTCAATGTTTGAGGTAAAGACAGAGCAGCTGTTTGTACTTTATAACGCCACAACAGATTTTTTTTAAAAATCACTAAAATACAAAGGATAATGTTTTTATTATCTTCACTGCCAGCAAGTATATTCATTTTAATTAATTCCATTTACAATAGGGTTTATTCTGTGTACCTGTGACAAGAAACGTGCACCAATTGATTGCTCTGATGGTTTAAGGTCTGTCATAATAAAACGACAAAATAAAATTCATATGCATATATATATATATTAAAAAAAACATTTAAATAATCGTTAAAAATCCATATTACCCTGTGCTCACTAATATTGATTACAAATATCATTTTTAAGGACCTGCCATGACTTATGTTCTAAAGGCAGAAATTAATGTCCGGTGTGAATATTCATTATGTACAAACATCAATATTTTTGAGCAAAGTGGCATTTTAAGGTTAAAGGGTAAAACCCCCATTGGCCTGTACATCTTTACTGCACGTCTTATGTTTCTCAACTTCTCTTGGCTGATCATATTTTGTCTCCTCTCTGCCCTGTGATGTGGACGCTCCACAGTGACAGCCAGGATTGCAAAAGGAATGTATTCCCGGTTTTTCTCTCTCAGAACTGCAAAAGTAAAACAAAAACAATGTCTAAGCTACAGTAAATCTAAAAGACAAAGAAGAATTATATGACTTTTTTTTCTATAACTTAAATCCCCTTTAATATTAATGACATTCTAGCACTAAAATAACAGCATAATACACAACTGAATGAAAGTCCTTTTGCAAAAAATGCTGCATCAATGCAAGCACTGAAAAATAAATAAATAAATAAAACTACAACTTACATTTTTGAGGAACTCCTCAGCGACAATCCGAGCCCTGGCGTTGACAGACAGCTTCATTTCACTGATCTCCTTGTCAATTTCCTCCATGAAATGAATAACAAAGTCCACCAGTTTATGTTTGTACATCTGCTCTGTGTGGAAGTTGGTGATGAGAAAACTGATGTCGTAGCCCTGCAAAAGAACAACAGTGTTAACAATCCAGTTGTCACATGTATCTGTTTGAGCTGATTAACGGTCAACTTCAAACGGTAATAAACCACCATTTGCAATGCAAACAAATTATTTTCCAGGATATTTCCTGGATATTTGTGGAAAACATTTGTAGCTTAAAGATAAAATGGCAGCTGTCATTTGTAGTTTAAAAAAAACTGCCAATCTTTACCTTGTCCCTGACTACAATAACTAGACAAAATGTTTGTTTTTTTAATCATTTTTACAGTTCATGTAACAAACTTACAATTTTCCATAACTGAATAAGTATGTGTATAAATGTGACTGACCCATTTTCAAAGCCCACTTACCTCCACTGGTTTCCTCCTCAGAATGAAGAAGTTTTCTGCTCTCATCATCATGAAACGCATGAATTTATGGCACAGGATCTTCTCAATCTCATCTGCCTGCAACAGCAGATTGTTTCAAAGGAAGAGTCAGGATTACAGAAACAGTTCTTCTGACCTTTACGTCAATCATATTAATCACTACTTGCTAAGCAACCATCTGTTTTGTATTCAGGGTCTAAACACACAACCACTGGCCCCTGGACAGCAGCCTGACTGACCTGCTTGACAGCGATGCTGACTCTGACAGAGTTGATGGAGCCCTCGATCAGAACTTTCTCCTTGTCGTTACGGCTGATGATCACAGGCTGGAGGAGCAACTCTTTACTGCTCCTAAAAGTGGGAGAAACACACACAATTCATTTTCAGTCCACAGGCATTAAGAAGTGAAACTCAGATTTCATACGCTGCTCGGTTTTGATCGCTCCAAAGTCACACTCAAAGTTACGGTGACAGACTCACCGTACTTCCACCTCTGGCTTGTTGTGTCTCTCCACCACCTGCGAGGAGAAACTCTCCAGGCAGAGGGCGGCCTGCAGTGTAGCACGCACTGCATTGAGATATGGGCGCAAGGTTGCCGTCTGAGGGAGGAAAGCATGGAGGAATACGTGAGAATCATGCCTAAAGAAGAAGGTCTGAATCTACAGACAGGTGCAACTGAGACTGACTTGTGAGAGGTCAACAAATACACACTCTTCCCTGGTGTCACTGCCTGGAGTCTGGACCTAGAATGGGCTACTGCTTGTTTCTGTTCTTTGTGACACACGTCGGTGCAATTTATGAAGAATAAAGTTCCATTAAAAAAGATTATTAAAAGTAATCCAATTACAAAAGTAAATCAACTTCTTACTTTTGTAATTACGTTACTTTTGTAATTGGATTACATTGTAATTAGATTACTTTGGTAATTTGAAGCGTACGCGGTTATTAGGATTATCACCTACCCTCTCAACCCGATCGAAAATTCCTTCCGACCGGGCCGGATCAGGACCGTCTCTTCCGACTGAGGTGGTTACATGAGGCATTTTTATTCTGATTGGGCTGATATTCCGATTATTAGTGGAATATTTGGGTCACGTAAACGCTGACCTGCCACGGCAACTGCCACTGTTTGTGGTTGACAGAACGAATTAAACAGAAGCTTTATTTATGTTACAAGACCGCAAAGACAGACTTAACTGCAGGTAAAGAAACTGGTTGTCATCAGTGACTGCAATTTTACTTTTCAATTGCATATAAACCATTTCCAGTTTTGTTTTTTTACTATCATAACGTAGACTTGGGCCCAAGTGGTTTCCTTGTGACAGGATTTCATTTGCATTTTCCAAGGAATCTCAGTTAAACAGCATTATAACACGTTGAAGAACAATGTTAAGCTACAAGCAGTGGAAATGTTACTCCCCCAGTTGCTGAGATGCATTTGCATTCATTTTTGACAGGTAGGACTCAAACTAACAACTCTTTCCATGACCAATTACGAGCATCCATTCTCGTATGTTTTCAAGCTCTGACCAAAAGTAGTGCCACTGCTAGCTGCCGCTATTTGAGCCAGCCCTCACTGATATGCTGTTACTGATTTTTTGTAAAACTCTAAATTACCGACATAGCCCTCACAAATCAACATCAACATCAGTTCAGCTGGTGGCACAATCGGCTAGTTCACCAGATGTGTCCTCTTCTGTCCATCATTCTACGTTACTTAGCAACCAACCAACCTCACATGTCATAATAGTAACAACATTCTATCTGGGATCACCATCTGTGTGCACTATGACGAAGTAGGATTCTATGCTCGTTTTCTCTTTTAGCTAGGAAACCGACAAGCTAACGTTAGCCTGTTAGCTAACTACCTGCTTAGCTAGCCAAAATAAGACCAGAGGAAAACCGAGCTGCGCATTCCTTGTGGATGCAGTGTTAGTCGAGGAGCGGTAACGACCATTTCTGATATATGTAACTGTTAAACGGCGTCGGTTTATCAGCACATATGTCTAATTTATCTTACCATTTCTCTGTGTGATGAGAGGCGGCTAAAGGCGGAAGTAGCTACACTCAGTGCTTTTCCGTGAACATACCGGAACTCAACTCTGCCTCCAAGCTGCTTCTGGTGTAAAGCAACTGCAGTTTTAGGCAAATTATCAAGAGGAGAAATAAAAGAGATTACTGAGAATTCAAAATCACCATTTAGCAGTAAATATTATACATCTACAATACATGTAATTAAGCTGTTATATGTAATAACAGGTTATTTTAATTTTCAGTTTGAGTTTCTGTACTAGTATTGCCCATAGTCAAGTTGTTATAAAATGAACAATTGAATGATGTTGAGATGGGAGCCAAGTTTTCATTTAGAATTTCTGGGCTTGGTGGTGTACCAGAATGACTCAATTGTAAACATGTCACAAATGTCATTTCTGTTTCTGATTCTTGGAGCATACAGAAGGGTAGCTCAGTGCAGAGCTGTAGCTACACCATTAGGGACACAGAGGTCTTATCCTCTGTAATATTTTTGGCAATCTAGGGGGTTATAATATGATTGACACATATTACAAATGTGCTTTTTAAGGATGTCTCTGATATTTTATAGACTAAATATCTTAAATGTTACTATGCACAAAACAACCTAAAATTATAAGGGATTCTCCACCACCACGATATACCTGAAATGTAGAAAATCCTTTAAAATTTCAAAATAGCATTTAACCCATAATGGAAGGAGATATAATTAAACAAATGCTATACATTTGATTTGTCATAGCAGGAAACACACAGGTGTAACATTATTGATGACTCAGTGTCCCAGTAAGCCATGACGGTGAGCCAGTGAGGGCCCTGGAACTAGCTCACCTCAGTGGAACGCAGTTGTTTTTAATGTTGTCAATGCTTTTCCTGCTGACAATCCAAAATGTCGGCTGTGAAAAAGGCTGATAGGCCTTTGACACAGAAGATGTCCTACAGCAGGACTTGCACAGGTGTAAATAATACAAATAATAATGGCTAGATTCCATTTAGCTGCTTCAGTTTAAGGGTCCTGGTATTGTGCATGCTGACTCACTGTCATGATTCACTTGTTAATGTTATTAGTAACACTTGTGCTTTTCATACAGTGACAACTCATGCATTGGGTGCAAGTTTGCAGTTACTCTGGCTGATTTGACCTCTTTTGACACTGAAGTTAGGTGGACCTGTGCTGTGGCTATGTGTGAAATTTGAAATTACTACTTACTAGAGTGAACTATTGAGTTATTACTATGTAGGAAATATGGAATGGGTGAACAAGGAGTTTAAACAGCCTTTTCAGAGGTCATCCAAATCCATATGATAAAAAAAGGTGTATAGGTGAAGGTGCAGATACACTAGCAGGACAGCCAGGGAGCACCTTGTGTACACACCCTCACAGGAGAGGTCTAATCACCTAAAATAAGTGAAAACACCTCTGTGGGGGCATTTACCACTGCAATTCATCCAAGCATAGCATCACACAAATTTCATGTTTCAAGTCACAAGAAAAATGTTTTTCACTATGCAAGTGAGGCAGTGTCTGGATGCAATAAGAATGTTTCCAAACAAACAAAAATTGAGACATAATGTTAGACCATTGATATATTCAAGAGTTTTATTATTTGACGTCCCAATTTTCTTTGACAACATCATTGGCATCGCAGTGATTTTTTTCTATAAGGAGAAGGAGTAATACCAGGGCGAAAAGTTGGATCTTTTCTTTAAATGGAAAGAGAGAACATCCACTTCAGTTCAAGCCATCAGCCATTTACCATCTATACACCGTAATGCACAATCTGTTAAAAATATTAAGTACTTAGCCAACCTGAGCTACAAGCAGATAGAGAGAACAGCAATAACAAAGACATGACAGAAGACAGGTGTATGCTGTGTTGGTGACACATATTGTAATTCCATAGCGCTGAAAGATGTCTGATGAAGAACATAACACATAGAGCAGTAATAGTAGCAGTACAAGTAATGTTACATAAAAGGCAATTATTAATATATCAAGGAATTAATCCATGTTTTACACTGTGACTGTGTTATCAGCCTTCACTCAATGTCTACGTAGGAACCTTTCTTCTGCAGTGTGAGGCATTTATAAACCCATAAACACACAACCTTGAAGGGATAAGGCAGTACAATCACCAACGTGTCTCAGTTTATTCTCAGGGGATATTATTCGACAGGGAAAACAAGTGAGGAGGTATAATTTGAAGCTTACCAAAAGGCGTGTGGTAGCAGACGTTGCCCAAAATCAGTCATCCCTCTATAACATTTAAAGGCAAAAACATAAAAAGAAAGTGCAAAAAACAAGTATGTTTCAGATTAGCTTGAGCCAACTTCAACCAATTTTGTGTGTGTGTGTGTGTGTGTGTGTGTGTACACACATATACACACACACACACACACACACACACACACACACACATATATATAGTTCAACTTGATTATTTCTTGACAAATAGGCAATAGAAAGCAAAGAGAAAACACAAAGAGAGAATAAGATACTTGGGATGCTGACATTAGCCAACATCATCTCACATTACAGAGCATCAGCCAGTCCACTTAGAGTTCCCAATTTCACTCTTTGAACATGGCTCCATCTTGCCCCCTCTGAGTGAGAGTCAGGGGCCACAGTCCAGTCAGAAAAATGGGTGGGCAGGGCAGGAGATCACTCACTATTGAGTCAGGACTGTGGGGTCAGAAGGGGTGTCATTCTTCTCTCGTGTGATCTTTGGGCACAGGATGTGTCAGCATATTTTGTGAGAGTACGCTAGTGTATTAATTTGTGTGGGTGGTACATCCATGTGCAGCGTACTAGGTAAGGGGTTTTGTCGATGGAACAGTGGCGTGAAGGAGGAAGACCAGTAGGGAAGTCCTTTCCCTGGGAGCGAGGTGCAGGTGATGTAACCGGTGACGGGGTGTTTCGGAAAGCCAAGAGAGGAGATGGTCCAAGTTGTCCTTCAGCAGCTGCAGCTTTCTGCTGAAGGTTTAGCTCCGTCATTCCTATCCAGTTTTATGGGCTCTGGGAATTCGTTATACAACTCCACCTCTGTCTCCTGACAGGCATCAAAAGAGAGAAAATAATCAGCACAGAAGACAATTAAACTGACAGTAATAAAGACTGGATTTATCTATCATTGTTATACAGACATTGCATTAAGATATGCTAACAGAAAAGCATACATGTCCACTGTGTTTCATTTTTTATTTCAAGCAGCTGTAACTCACTTGTTTGAGGGCGTTACGTGCAATTGTCTGGAATGCCTGTTCTACATTTATGGCTTCTTTGGCGCTGGTCTCAAAGTAGGGGATGTTGTTCTTACTCTGACACCAAGCCTGAGCTCTTTTGGTGGTTACCTGTGTGTATGAAGGAGAGGAGAGTCATCAGTGTGGTGAGTTGAAATGCATAAGGATGGGTTCATGGTTGCCTCCAAAAGAAAAATCCTATTTAATAAAGTCAGGAATGTTAAACTAAATGTTATTTCACATAATTATTTTTTAAGTCAAGTGGGTTAAGATCATACTATGCCATAAAAAAATATAAAGTCAAATTAGTGCAGAGAGATGGAAGCATTTCCAGGTAAATTATTAAGTCCCCATGTCCATCCTTATGGACTCTCAACACTGGGAGTTTGAGTGCATCTCCACGTGCACTCAGGCACTTGTGCTTATGACGGTGACGTCAATCTTTGTCTTTGAGGCCTCGGTCCTTGTGTACACCAGCCAGCAATAGCAGCATAAGAGCAGCAGCCACAGTCCTGAGTGTGAACTGAGTGTGCTCAGTTAGAAGCTTTTCAACAGCACTCACAGTCATGTAGTAGTGTAAGCATGCATGTCAGAAGAAGAAAATGCAGCTGAAACATGTCTGGTGTAGACAGTCTGTTAGGGTGGACACTGGAAATGAGCCTTGGTGTCTAAGGGATCTGACATTTGAACGCAGGATGGGTAATGATTTAAAATCAGGTCATCATGGAGGCATTATCCACTAATATCCAACCTGTCTGTTCTCCAAGTCAATCTTGTTGCCTAGCACCACAAAGGGGAAGTTCTCAGGATCCCGAGGGCTGGCCTGGATCAGAAACTCATCCCTCCAGCTGTCAAGCGTCTTGAAGGTGTTGGGTGCAGTCACATCAAACACCAGCACACAGCAGTCTGCTCCACGGTAGAACGCCACACCCAAAGACTGGAACCTCTCCTGGCCTGCTGTGTCCCAGATCTAGACGACCAAAAGGAGACAGAGCGTGAATGACAGAACAGATGAGAAGACTGCTACAAATATCAACAACCGTGGAGATAATGCAAAACAAGAAGATGCAACCTTCCCAGTTGTCATTGTGCTGTACCTGCATTGTAACGAGCCGGTCGTCCACCATCACCTCCTTGGTCAGGAAGTCTGCTCCTATTGTAGCTTTGTACTGGTTACTAAACTTCTTGTTCACATACTGGTTCATTAGGGAGGTCTTTCCAACACTGAGAGCAGAAGACAACAGACAGCAGCATTACAGATACTGTAGATAGACCAAGAGCAAAAATAAAAGGTGGTACAGGCTGACTGATAGCTAGTATGACATATGGAGTAATTAGATTCATTTAGAGCTGGGTGATATATGAATGTAATCAAGATCCCATTTAGACTTTTTGCCACTTCATGCGTCCAGAAGTGTTACAGATGGACTGAAATCTAATTGCTCACACCACCTCCAAAGTGTAACTACATCAGTAAGCAGTCTGTGGAGAAGTAGCCACTTAGAGGGTCTTTACCCATGTGATAACGGCAACCGAAGTGACACTGAAATTATAATGAGATTCGTTATTCCTGTCACATATAAAGCAACAAGAAGAAAAATGTCCAGCAAATTCAATCTGATCCCTTATCAGTGCAACCACTGTATGATCTGTGCTTTTCGTTGTAACTAAACTGCTAAAGTGCACAAGTTATTCGTCTTCTGACATTTTTGGCAATTACCAAATTGCTTCAGGTGCATTACCACCACACACTGGGCTGGAGTAGTGTCGACCCCTGTATGTAGCAAACCAAGACAGATTAATGATCTGGCTAAAGGAAACGCATATATGTGGGTAATCGCATCTGGATTTTATCTGAATATGAGACACTTGAAATGCCAAGTGTAAATATTGAGAGAAAAGACGAGATACTGTCTGGGATCTTGGTTATTGTAGTTTCATGATATGTGGCTTAATGCTCCCTTTTCCTAGTCTGAAAGGCACCAGTATAGTAAAAGTGACTCTGTGAATGCTTCCATTTGCCTGGCCAACATATTCACATTGCTGTTGAGGAATTCTTTTAGCCATGAAGAAATATGACCTAGCCATAATTTAGAATATGGTACCTAATGTAGGAAACCACCAGCAGTCACAGACAAAACATTGTCACATTATCAGTACAGGAAATCATTAAAAAAAAAAAGTAGATTTTCCCAATATCACCCAGCTCTAGTATCCATTATCACAATGTTTATTTAACCTAAACTTTTTAATAAAGGCTGTGAAGCATCAAGTTCCCTGAATGAAATGAATGCTAAGTCTGCTGATAAAAAGTGTGGTTGGAAAACCGTAGGACTGTATTTGTAAGGAGCAGAGGTCTGCCTGGAGACATCTTATGGCAGAGTAACTCCTGCCAACGAGCAAGTAACACTAATACAAACTGATTTATAGATTTATAATCTTCCATGATTCGACTCAAAACAAAAATAATACCTTGGCATTTAGGTTTTTTCCCACCAAACAATTTTCAGAACAGACCTGACTGATGATCTCCTACCCTGCACTGCTAATTTTGACACGTAGGAGAGAAAAATGCCATGTTGAGACTCACCCAGAATCTCCCAGGATGATGACTTTCAAGAGCACTTTCTTCCTGGATGTCATTGTTGCACAGCTGAAGAAAGACAAAAACAAATAGCACAAAGTTTAGCATACTGAGAGCTCTCAACAATGCCTTCTTAACCTCTTCATTGCAAGTCACAACCTAATCACCAGTTTCCTATTGTTTGGGGACAATAAAATCAATATAAAAGTAAATCTGTTTCTATAAAGACAGGCCCTTTCGGAAAATATTAGTCAACAACTTTGTGTGTAGAGTTTTTTCGTGTCCCTCGACTAATCAGGTTTGAATACCATTCATTCCAGTCATGAGCTTTCTAAGCTGCTGGGCAAATCACGAGGAACACATCATTCTTTCTCTTTCTCTCTCACGCACCACAGGAAGTTACCTCCTAGAGGACTGACTCCTTCTCCGTCCTGCACAAATGAAGTGACACATCTGGCACTTTTTGCTGATATCACTGCCACTAAGCAGACAACCTACAACAGCACACGCTGATCTCAGTACACTATCAAACATTTCATTAATAAAAATCTGAAACTATAAAGTGAACACACTATGTAAGGCCTTTAAATCTCATTTCTAATAACCTGAATTTGCAAGACTGAGGCACAAATTTGGCATTTTTGTGAGCAAATATTGCGAAAATTCTGGTGTTCCCAACAAAGAAACAATAAATGTGTTGTCCCTGGTGATTTGGGTTAGTCAGTCAGTCAGAGGTACAGTTTGTGACCCCACTTTCAGCAAGAACTGTAATTCACCGTTAGGCAATCTGTGTAATTTCTGAACGCTCAAATGCAGTGAAGTGCATCATCCCCTCCGAGTCTTGTTAAAATGAAGCAAGCACGATCTGAGATATTGCCCAACACATGAATGAGTGAGCACGTTCTGTATTGTCCTCCTCTAGCTGTTGATTCATTTAGACAATTTCAAATTTGCAGCTGGGAGATGCTGCATGCAAGCACGTTTCCACAAAAGTGAGGAATTTAACAGTGCAACTGTAGAAGCAGAAGGTTCCCAAAATTTCATATATGACATTAGATCAATTACTGTTATCTTAATGCTGGAATAAAGATAATTCTTCACTACAATCCTGATCACTGGTGTCTGAGACAAGGAACATGATGGAGGAGGCTCACCTTTAATTGCTCCTACTATTATTAATTAACCTTTCTGTCTATCTACAGTATTCCCTCTACCTTCCAAGATCTCATTATGGCAGACAAAAATAATTTCGCTTTTCATGGATGAAACTCGTATTACAAAATAAACTGTGGGACAATAAACGAAAAATGGCTAGCTTCCAGTCTTAAGGGGTTATCTGTAAACCTTATCCATGAGCAAATAGGCTAAACAGACTAAAATAAACCTTGATTTCATAAGAGGCAGCGTTATCTTTTTTTCACACATTTGTCTTATGTGTGTCAAGTAAACAGTCCAACACAATGCAGCTTAGAAAGTCTAGTGTAGGTGTGCATACTGTCAGTGAGAATGGCAGCAATAGCAGCTGTCTGATGGGAATATGTAGCCTAAGTGTTTCCTCAAAACAAATGATTACTTTCATCCTTTTTTGACAGTGAAGCACAATAACCTGTTAGACAACAGTTTACCAGACAACTTGACCACTTCCAATCAGCTCTTCATGCAAGTCAACCACATCACGACATTTCAGACATGCCAATCCACCAACCCAAACAGGTTTATGGTGTAACCCAATTATAGAACATAAGCACTACTTACAATTTCTTTTACATTTTCGAGACAAAGATGAAAAACCACAACTTTGATTCAACAGAATCACGAGCCATTAAAGTAAATCCAAATTCGGAAACTACGCCAATAAAACACACACACTCCAGTTCCCATCAGGAGCTGGAAATACACTTGTGTTATTGCTGAATGGAACGAGCACAGCACTCCAGTGACTACCATAATGTGAAGTACAGATTAGTTGACAGAAGCATGAACAACAATGAAGTGTGGGTATGCTCAGCAGACCACAGTCACATGATTGCAGAAGTAACTCAACTCAGATCTTTAACCTTTGGTATACAGCAGAGCGTTAGACATTGATTACTAAATGCAGACTATCATGTCTGACAGGAGGTTCAGTCGGAAATCAGGTGAATGCCTCCAACTAAAAACAGTCTAATTCATTCTGTCAGGAGTCAAGAAATACAATAATACACCAACATTAACTGGCAGATTTCACTGATACTAGTGAACTACTAGGTACTAGCACTTTGTGACAAACTGAATGAATCTTGATACAGATGAAGAAAGAAACTGTAAAGTGTATTATATATCTGCAGAAGTATGTGATGATATGGCACTCTATAAAATAGCATACACTGTACTGTTTAAATTGTCCTTAAAAGATGTATGTGTATGAAATATTTTGTTTTGTATTCTGGATGGGCAGTTTAGTAAATTTTCATTTTCATTAATGCAACAGCCCAAATAATTGTGCAAATGTTTCAAAAAGTCAGATAGTTTGGAGTTGTGTTGCACAGAGTACTGGTAGTAAAACGTATTTTTTTTCTCCTGAGAAAAAGTCAATTTGATTCATGCCTTTCAGGTAGTTTTTCATATCCTGCCTACTATTAATGCGTTTAATGCATAACTGCTCCATCCAATCCCTAAAACTGACACAAACATAAATTACTGTGGCAACACAGAAAGTGTCATTCTTACTTTGCCACCATCAAACTAGCTATCAATTAATTTGTGAAATTTGTTAGTATAATCCTGATCACTTAAACGATTTTACTTATGATGTTTTATCCATCAATTGTTCATGTCAGTCTCTATTTAGATTATTTAAGAATCAAAAAGGATGACTGGGCAAGTATCTGTATCAACTAAAAATTAGGCATAATTTTATAGTGGCAACTGCCCATCACTGCATTAATATTAGAATCTATCCGTTTTCATGGATTCATATTGAGAAACGTGTGTTCAAAACTGTCATGCGCTGGACTAAAGTAAAAGTCCTGACACATTTTCCCTTCTGCCCGCAAATCACTGGCACATTGCAGCTGGAATTCACAGATCACCTCTGATATGGATTATGCATGCACAGACACAAACAAACTCTGGACTAAATATAGATCTGGAAGGCCATTTTAGGCCATCTTTATGTTTCCTGGTTAGCTACGTCACGTCACATGCATCTTGGTTTGTGCCCATGTGATAAGCAGATTTCTATAAAATAATGCTCTCAAATGAATGTTTTCCCTATATTTACACAGCAATACATTATTTTAACCCTCTGATGATGTAATTCAGGGTTGTATGGAAAAACAAATGTTTTGAAGAAAAAGATTCCTTTTCCACTATAAACACTGAAGCACTCCAGTACAGTAGAGCGGAACAAACTAAGGTACACTGTGCAACGTAAAATAAGATGCAGCTGTGTCTGCTACAATGTTATTTCAGGCATTTTAACCACGACAAGCAAAAGATGTGCTGATCAACTGTAATCAAAGAATCAAACAATTCATGCCAACTCAAAGGATATGAGCAAATCTCAAATTAGAGCTGATCCAAACTACAGGCAGTTAGTCAAACTCCAGGATCAAGTAACCTGAGATGAGCTGCTTGCGCTGCAGAAATAGTGCAATTAATCATTAAAAAAAAGAGAGCAGTAATATGTCTCAGTCTTCATACTCTTAATAGTATATAATGATATTGAAAACCAATGAAGAAAAAGTGAAGGAAAAAAGTTAGATGTCAGACAACATCTGTACTTGAATAAAAAAAGAAATACAGGACTTTTATGTTAGGATGGCAACAGATTTCTGGTAAAATCCCAGCAAGTTTATTGGCACAAGTAATAGGCGTTGTAGCCACATCAGATGATTGCGGCAAGTACCTATGAACGTGTACCTGCGTGACCTGTGAGTCACAACCGAAACAAAAACTGTTTAGTACAGAAAAACAAAAGGGCAAGTCCCGTCTGCCTAGCAACACTACGGCAGAGGTACAGGACATGTCTCTCAAACAGCCTGTTGACAGAAGACATCGACACTTGTCAGCATCAAGACATGTTACCCAAACCCACCTCGACATATGATTACTCAACCGTGCATAAATGGGTAGTTTTGGGGTGAAGGGCTGAGTGTGTCCAGCGCCCCCTCCTTCTCTGTAACGTTACGCATAAACACCGAATAAAAATTTAAGTATTTAGAGAAATCACTATCACTCTGTCAACATTTGGCAAAGGGGGCACCTTTTCCATGATTTGTTCGACCGATCGACCTCGCCTCCCCGGTTCTCCTTCATTATTGGAGTCGACCCAAAGGAGCCACAGGCCGGCCTTGTTTTTTCCAAGCAGCTTCTCGAAAAACATTGCACCACCATCAGCAGTTAACGTTATAGCGTTGGCATTAATAGGACACTAAATGAATTAATGAGTGCAAATATTATACACATGAACAGACTTAGTCGTGTCAAAAACTTACTTTCAACTTGTAACACACCGGAGAGGCGACTTCTTGACGGGAACCGAGCTGGCTGCGAGCTAACTAGCTGTTATTGTTCAGGACAGTTAGCGTCAGTGGCTAACTAGGCGTTACGTTAGCTAGCTAGCTAGCTCGCTGGCACTGGACTCTATAGCTAGCGTTAATTTGGCAATACCTCGTTTCAAATTCTTAGAAAAATGTGTTGCCCTTTGCGTGAACACTTACAAAAACCGTGTCGTAAATTGCCGAGGCAAATTATCTACAACTGGTATGTAAATTTGGCACTTTGCTTTAAGTGTCGCCTACCAGCGAGCTAACCATCAGCTACCCTCAGCTTCTCTGTTCCCCTTTCACTTCCTTCTCCAAAACAACGCCTGCGTCCTACGTCAGACGCAGCTAACAGATAATTCCAGCCCATTTATGACCTATTTCTTTAATATTTATCATAGACTAAAAATTTAGCATTATCTCTTCAGAAATAGTTGCAACTTGGGTATTTGGAAACGGTTATATGTTCAGACTTAGCTACAAAGCATATAGGACCAGCTTTGTTGAATCCCTGCACCTGTGGGTGTTAAAGGAATACTGCAGAAATTTAGTATTTCCGTAAAGTTGGAGGACTCACAAAAGACAGATTAAAAACCAAAAATAATGGTCAAAATCGAAGCGGCAGAGGCTGAGATGCAGGTTTTTAGTCTCTATAGATCAAACTCCAAAAATGCTTATATCTACAATTCTCATAAACTGCCTCCTAAATGCCCACTTCTTTCAAACCCCACACCCCCAGTTTGAAACACAAGTTGTTGTTTTTTTTAAGTTTTTATCCCTAGAGCACAAGGTGAGATAACCCTGACGACATCATTAGGGTTATTCTCTGAGTAGTCCTCCACATGGCCAGTAAACTCAAAATTCATGTGTAAAATCGGTGGAGGTTCAAAGTTCATTCTTGACCTTGGAAACAAGAGTGGAGAAAACAGGCTGAAGGTCCATTTAGTAGCCTTTCTGGAGCTTTTGTTCATACCACATAATCTTCATCAGCATCAGCTGATGGAGGCCCAGTCGAAAACAGAACAGATTGAGTTTGCCAGATATGTTTTCAGCATCTCTACGTCAGCTGGGTCACGAAGCCTCGTCACCTCTCTGATGACTCCTGACCCTTGGGATGTCTTGTGTGTGAGGGAGCCCTCTTACTTTAATCACTTCCCTGACCAGTGATGCCTTTTTATCTTTAAATTATCACGATGACATGTTAGAGATGTGATGGATCAGTGTGGTTAACTGTAGTGAATCGTAGTCAAAATGGAGAGCTGTGATGATCCACCACTAGAGGACAGTGTCAACTCACTTTGAATGAATGGACCAAGTGAAGTGGTGGTCCCAGATATTAGGCCACAGTTATGTAGAACGATGTAGCACTCTGTGTAAAGGTAAAGGTCAAAGATAGGTGAGTGAAAAACTGTCTGTGTCCCCTGTACACTAAAACACAGTGTTGCAGAAACATGCCAAGATGAGACTGCAGCCTGTCTGCAGACTGTTAGTCCATGAGAGAAAATGTGTTTCTGCTGGTGAGAACACATTTGTATTTATCCTTTCAAAGTATGGTAAAATATTTTAGGATACAATAACACTTTACAGAAAAACTTTAAATTCATATAGAACTTTGTATTGATAACAAGTATGTGATATTGATATAATAACATGTAATTATGTGACATTCAAATGATATAAAAATAATGCCACTGAGTGCAAAATGTAAACTCACAACTGTTCTTAAAGACATTTTAAAGAGATTTCTGGTTAGTGAGATGCACACACGATTCTTTCAACAGCAGAACTGTATTCATAACATCTGAAATGAGTTTCTGTTTGAGTCAGAACTGCGGCACGTATGACAATAAGATCACTAGATGCCTTATATTTACAGAAATCAATTTTCTCAGGTACACATCTAAGTTCATTTGAGTTTTAATAAGAAAATCCTCACCCTTAATATGTTTCCATTTCTTCAGATGCAGCTAAATTAAACTGATTGGAATTATCTCACAATAGTCACATATAGCTGTTTCATTGGCCTTACTGTGACATTATTTATTGGTCAATGTGTACTGTACACACATATTCACTTTATAATATATGCTGTTTTATTCTATGTTTTTAACATCTGGCCAGAGACAATATAAGCTAACTCATAAGTTGGCTCATTCACAGATCTTTTTTTTCTGGTGACAAAAAAATACTAAATAAAACAAATTGTTATTGGAGAAAATCTGAAGTGTAGCATCTGTTTAAATAATTACGTACCAAGAGAAAAGTATGTGAGTTTACTAACATAAAATTAGGACCCCAAATCTTGAGTCTTCTTCTTTAATGTCTTCATTTAAACTCACAGACTCCTCAAGCTGCTGTTGGCTCATCAGAACAGTTTCACATTATGATGATTATTTTGCCTGACTGAGCCTAACAGAGATCTCATCTTGATTTCGTCCTGTGCCGTGTTCATGTGTAAGTGTGTCTACATGTGTGTGTTTGTGCGTCTTGTTAGTGGGAGTGTGCCTCCACAGAATCCTGATGACTGGTGTTTATAGAGGAATTCCTGCCTTCTCGCTCCTATTGAATGCAGTCTTTATGGCCTCTTTGGAACTCAGTTTGTAAACACAAACACGGCAACACAAAAGGACGTGAGTGACAAAATGGCACACAGGAGGGAAGGAGCCACATACTTTAAGCATCTGCTGCATTTTCATCTTTACAAACATTTGCCGCGTATGCACATTGATGGGTTAGGGTAAGAGGAGGTTAAAGTCTGTTCAGAATGGGTATGGGGTTCTGGAGAGGAACAAAAAAAGTTATTCTAGCATGAACATATAGCATGTGAGACAGGTATTATCACAGAGGCAGGTGAAGAGTTCATCCACAGCATTAAAAAAAAGCTCCATTAATCTGTGAAAGACTGGTTTATACATGCATAATGTTAAACTGCACATGTGTTCAAGACAGAGGATCTCTATTCATGTTCTGGGTGAATGTGTGTGTGTAAACACGCACCTCTGTGTGTGGCTGTGTGGGAGTGTAAGACAGAGAGAATGAGATGAGTTAAGGAGATGGACAGATTATGTGTGTGTGTGTGTGTGTGTGTGTGTGTGTGTGTGTGTGTGTGCGCGCATCAGGGGGTGGGTGCATTAGTCCGTGTCAGACAGCAAAGAGTGCCGCAGTTATCTAGGAATCTGAGCCAAAGCAACCTCACTAACAGAGAGAGAGAGAGCAGGAGAAAGAGGAGGACCAGGAGGGAGATGAACTGAGGAAAAAAAAGGGAAGAAGAAGAGGATGAAAGAAGAGTAGAAGAGTAGGAAACAAGACAGACGAGGACAACAATAGAAAGATCTAAACAAAAAAGACAGGTCAACCAACACTTTCCACCTGAAGAGGCAGTTATTGAGAAAGTGAAAGTTTGCTGAGATTCATCAACAACAAAACAACTTACAGCTCAGAGGAAAGAGGCTTTCCACCTAGAGGAAAAGGTGGACCACCTGTCAAGAGTTTAAGACAAAGGTTAGGACATTTCTGCTTTTTCCCATGATTCCATTCGGTTCTCTCGGTTTGCTCCCGCTGCTATCACTGTATGTGGGAGCACTGCTGTCCTCAGATGCATCCCCGGCCTGCACACACCCTCCCTGCAGGGACAGTCTGGTGGCTGCACCCATCCATCCTGGGACGAGAGAAGGAGTGGGTACCGGGGCCTGTGAGGGTCAAACTGGGACAACAGCATGCAGGATGGGGGCTTCACTTCCAGCCGTCTCAGATGTTCCTCGGAGAGTGGAGCACAGGCACGATCTCCCCCAGGTTCAGCCTAAGGTAAGTGACATCACTGCTGTACTTTTCCGAATGAGACTTAAACCTTATTCTCTACGAAAGGCCAGATAATGCAACTTGTAATCAGATATTTCTCAGCCATGTAACAGTGAGATGGTTCTGAAACACTGATAGACAAGTTGAAGCAGAGCTCAACCTCTGTCTATTCATGCACATGTGCCAGGGAGACTGAGCAGTGTACTACCAGGCACAGGCCAGCAGGTCCTTTCTCATGGGACAGTCAGCACACTAAACTTGGCACCACCTAACAGCCATGGAGCAATGACAGTCAGCAATCAAAGAAGGGATAAAATTAGGTCTGCTTTAAAAATGTCCTCATCATATGGTTGTGCTGAGCTCATGCAGCAACAGGTGTGTGCAGGACGTAATTACAATGGCTGATGTAAGTGTAAGAGACAGAGTGTGACACAAAACATGCCACTGAGCTGTGAGTTTTGTGTGTGGATTAGCCTTTGAGATCTTCCAAGCTGAAGGATGTATGATTAGGGACATGCACAGCATCATTTTCTTTAGCACTATTTCACTTAACAACATTTATACATATGAAATATCCTTGATGAATAAAGAGGATTTGGCAGTGTTTACTCATGATTGATTTCTGACTTAAAGTGTAACACAATGTCTTATCAAGAAGTACCTGTGAGCACTGTCTTTGCAGAGTGGAGGCGTCAAAGAGCGTCTCGTTCAGCTGCAGCGCTGCATGCGCTCTCTCCAGGAAACAGGCGGCCCCTGGAGTCACGGGGGCCAGGAGAGCAACTCTCTAGGGGCCATCCTGGCACTAATGGCAGCTGTACTGACAGAGTGTGACCTCCACTGTCACAGCCAGGCCCTTGGGGCGATGGCCAAGCGACTGGGTGAGTAGTACACATTTATATCCCCCAACCTCTGCAACACACAGACAAATGCACACACACACACACACACATACAAATGCCAGCGCAGTCACTCCCCCACACAGTAAACAGAACCTCAATGAGGCCTGCTAAGTGTCGGTCATAGGTGAGTGCATAGGAATTTAACTGCACTGAGAAGGATGAGAAAAACTCGGTGTACATGCACACACACACACACACACACACACACACACACATACTGTACGGCTCACGATGTGAAGAAGCCTTAAAGAGTCATCATACTAAACTGGAACCCCTCTGTGTAGTGCACAAAGACAGAGCTTCTATTTTCAACCTCTGACAACAGTGTGATGTGTCTTACTGATAACCCAATCTCTCTCTGGGTTGACAGAGAGTGCAGCCGTGGGAAGAGAGGGGGAGAAAGACCTGCTGCTTTTCCTGAAGAGCATCACACAATATCCACCCACAGGTAAGCCCATTAGGAGTGATCACATGATACAATCGCTGTTGATTAAATAATAAGTTGAATAAAAATGTACTGTGTGCGGTTCTCAGTGGCCCCCTTGGAGAGGTTACACCCTCAGGACTGTGCGGAGATTTACAGGCTCGGGATCAAAGAGAATGGAATCTACACCATCCAGCCTGACCTGCACAGGCCGGCATTGGAGGTATTTCAGATTCACCACACTCATAAAACACACAGACGGACCCCCATCCTACTCCTCTTCTTTTAGAGATATGTATGCTATCTGTGGATCACTAAAATCTAGGTGTAATAATATCAAAGTCTTTGTTTTGGCTCAGGCTAAATGTGACATGGAGACGGCGGGTGGTGGGTGGACGGTGTTCCAGAATCGGCAGGACGGCTCGCTGGACTTCAACAGGACATGGCAGGAATACCAGGAGGGCTTTGGCAGTCCGCAGGGAGAGCACTGGCTGGGGAACGCAGCGCTGTACGCCCTCACCTCCACTGGCCAACACCAGCTCCGCGTCGAGCTGGAGGACTGGCACCAACAGAAGCGCCATGCTACCTACAACAACTTCAAAGTGGCTTCAGAGGCACAGAGGTGAAACACACTGCAGGGGCACAAACACACACTTTCTGCAATAGCTACATGGAAATAACCACTAATTAGTCATTAATCATTAACCATTAATCTTAAAGCCCCTGAAAACTTGTCTTTAAATGTTAAGCATCTTTCGCTAGAACATTCATTCAAAGTCCAGAAAGAAATACCCGGTTATTTAACAGTTAACAGAGTTTAACACTCAGTGTTTGCTCCATTGGGACTGTGTGGTTGTAGTTTGATCAGGTTTGATTGACAGTGCTGGCAACATAAGCAAACAACACCAACAACTGTCATTACATTTTGATTCAAACGTTGCTAAACTCTGATTGGTGCATGGAAGCATGTTTGTGATATCCCATTTTTCCAACTGAACCCCGCCCACTTCAAACTGAGATCTTCTAACTTCTAACTTTGGCAGACAAAAATGTGCTATTGCGGGACTCCATCACTCATAGTAAGAAGATGATTGTAAAAAATATGTTTTCAGGGGCTTTAAACTAAAGTAGACAGAAGATTGGAAAATTGGGTCTTTTGTTGTTGTTTTTTTCTTTCTTTTCAAAAATCACACATCACACAGGTCCTTTTGCCCTGACTCCTAATTGCTCTGGTTGTGGTATTATACCAGTAGGGTCAGTGCATGCACAGTACACACATAAAAACTTGGATGTTGCACACAACTCTCACAAATGTGTCATATGTTGTTTCTCTTTCTTACAGGTATCGTCTCACAGCGCGGGAGTACTCTGGTGACGCAGGCAACGCACTCAGCTACAGCAAACGTTACAACCACGATGGCAGATCCTTCAGCACAGCTGACCGAGACCACGACCGTTATGCAGCTGGAAACTGCGGTCAGTACTACGGTGCAGGCTGGTGGTTTGATGCCTGCCTGGCAGCTAACCTGAATGGACGGTATTACCGTGGGCGCTACAGTGGGGTGACCAACGGTATCTACTGGGGGACATGGTACATCCTGACAGACGGACGAACTGGAGAACGCTACTCCTTCAAGAGGGTGGAGATGAAGACAAGACCCAGGAACTTTGTAGGAACATCCTAAAGATGGAACATGTGTTAGATAGACTACAATAATAATCACGTCAACCACAGTTTTGCAATGGCTTTCTGTTTGTTGGATGTTTTATTCATGTGTGGACATCACTCTACTTAGAGCAGCTTTCATGTTACTCATCAGCTACATGCAGATGGCAGCTAATAGATTAGAGAAAAAAATACGAAAGATAATGTCTAAACATTCACTAGCACAACATATTACAATGTTATTTTGTTTAGTAAGGAGTTTCTCTCTTGCAAAACCACATTTACACCCGTTACTCCATAACAGTGAAACAAAGAAATAGATACTGAATATACTGCTTGTAGAAGTTGCTGTTGTAATAAATTTCCAGAATCTTTATTGTACATTAAAAAGAACATTTTGTGGTACTTTAATTAATTACTAGGATGCCTGGTGAGGCACGTGTCTATATGCAATTATTGTTTACATGTAAAGGATGATTTTATTATAATGCCACACATTCACATACAACATGGTAAAGATGAAACTCAACCCAAACTGTTCATAAAAGTGATCCTGCAAGAATGCACGGGTTAACCCTCAGAGTTTGTATGTGCCCCTACCTGCCTATTAAAATACAAGACATCTGCAACAGCTCACATGTATTTTAGGTCAGACGATATCATGAGAGAAAATGTCTAACTTACTGAAGCTAAGAGGTCATCGTGACAGTTGGGTGATACACAACTGATGCTTCAAACTTCATCACCACATCATTCATGCGACAGAGAGCTGATAGGGATTTTTTATAACCCGTGTCTCTCTACCCACATTTCTCCAGCTGTATTAAAACAGAACCAAATCCAAAAGCTCACAGTTTGACGCTAAACAGAGAGACGCCCAGTTTTGGAGAAGCCATTTTTCTCACCTTGCCTTGCTCATACTTTCCCAGGTCTAAGCCTGACACACTGATGCTGACCGTTAGGAGCTTTACCCTGTTGTCATACCACGAAACCGCCCTCTGACCACCCTATCAAGTCAAACACACACAGAAACACACACTCAGCCTCACCTGCTTTTTGGAGTTGGCGTCAGGCCGGCGGCTCCCTCTCTGGCTGTGCTTCACAAAGGCTTTTCTGGGCGTTTAGAGTTGGTGTGTGAGCCGTGCACGTGTGACGCCTGTGTGTGTGTGCGTGGAGGTGGTCAGTGAGTGTGTGTCTCCCTGTGTGTCTAAATGGCTGCACCTATTTTAGCAGCGTTCACGATGAGCTGTCAGTCTCTCCGACAAGCAGGGTGTCTAATATTAACCAGTGAGGGGGCCAAGGGCCTGAGGGGGTCAGCAGGTTCTGATCCAAACACACACACACACACACACACCGCAGGCAGACTCCCGACCAGCCACGGTATTTCACATACACTACCTATACACACACTGGGACATGCCTGTGTTCATGTGCACACACACACACACACACACACACACACACACACACACTGGAGACTCAGAGCTTCTCTCAGCAGATAAGGAGGCGCATGATGTGCTTGACTTCATTAAAACAAGTGCACATTAGAAATAAAATGGCTGCCATTGAAGACGGTTTGATCATGCCGCCTTAATTATTGTTATGGAGCCACAAGCTCCTTTTCCCTTTTTCTCTGTCTTACTCATATGTTTGCACGCGCACACACACTCACACACACACAGTTAACCATAACTAATCAAGATCAATCACCCATACAAGCCATTTATACATATCAGCTTTCTCATTTGATTTTGTCTGTGTGTGTGTGTGTGTGTGTGTGTGTGTGTGTTGTGTTACTGGAGAAGACAGTACTAGGTCGAAAGGTGAAAGGCTCCCTGTTCTGCCCCCTGGTGGCTCATGATCACATTGGCGTGTCAGAGAAAAGCTTTATTTTAGCTGAAGATAACTGGTAAAAACCTGCAGTGTGTCTATTTAGGATGAACATCTTGTCCTGTTGGTCTAAAGAAAGTTTCTGTCTTTGAGACATATACTTAAAGGTGACAATGAACCTCTCAAATGCAACTCGATACCTAAGAAAAGGCAATTTATTATTGATTGAAAATAAATCACTGCTACCTCCTCTTTGTCATTTTCTACTCATTTTCACCTTCTTTTTTTCTTTCATTTTATTCCTCATTCTCAATTCATCCCTTCCCCAAAATTTGAATTCTTCATACTCTGAGCTGCAGTAACATTAAATATCAATGAGTCCTATTGTCCTCTTCTTTTCTCCTCTCTGCATCCATCAGTCTTGTTGACAAGGGAGGAACAGAGGCCCAGGGTTGTGTCACCACAGTATCCTGGCACAGTGTCTGGAGTGGGGTGATAGTGGTGGTGCTGCAGGGTGTGAGGGTTACCGGCAGGCTCTGCTGCCCCAGGGCCGGAAGCCCAGCCTGGGCAGCGGTTATCCAGCACATCCCTCTGAGAAACATTGCGCTCCTCTGAGGGAAGTTCCCTTGTGACCTGTGTCATTCATTACTGTGAGCCACAAGACGACATCAGATTGAAAACAGAAACCCAACTAATCTTTATTCTACTTTATTGACTTATACAGTATGCTGAAAGCACTCTCTACACGTCTAGGGGCAGACATTTACAAGATGTGTTATCATTTGATGCACAAGTTGATTTGAATAGTCATTATGGTCACAGAAACTTAAGAGATAATATGAACAAAAAACAAATCCCCAAATGGCCACAGCAATACATTTTGTTTCTTGGTCAAATCATCGATTTATCCAGACGATATTAATCAATCTAACTTTAATGATGATCAGCTTTACTGATCATCCAGTAATCAGTCTCACTCTGGGTAAATAGTGACAATATCATGTGTAAAGGCAGAGTCTGACACTTTTCACTTTAGCACAAATTAAGCTCCATCCTCAGATTAAATTCAGTAACAGAAAGGACCTGCATAGATCAAAAACGGATCAAAGAGATTGTCTGGTATTTCATACAAAGCAAGAATACGTCCAGCTTTTATAGATCAACTGTTGCCCATCGGCTCTCATCTTGACTACTTTCAGACTGAGACTGTATACAGTACGTAAACCAGTCCGTCTTTGTTTAACACCAGGTGGCAATGTTGCTTAGCAAAGAGGAAGTCTGGAAAATGATTTTCCCTCTGTCTCGCTGGCCCTTTCACATGAGAAACTTCAACTCCGTCACAAAGACAAAGAGGCAGAGACGTTCTGTGTATAGAAAGTACAGAACAATACATATTGTGCTCTATATGAAAATAAACAGTCAAAAACAATAACTGGTTCAAACACAGTATGTTCATGTGACAACTGCTGAAGGTGAATGATGTCATATGCGATATATTTCAGTAAAATGTGATTCTTTCAGTAGTTTTGATGTCTCAGACTGATAAGTGTAACAGCCATGTCACAGAACCACTGCAAACACAAGAGAGCTTTGGATTACATAATGGTAAAATACAGTTTTTTGGGGTTTGATGTTAAAAAAAAAAATCTCTTTGCAGTGTATCTTTTCAACACTAGGGGCACCATACATGAGGTTGGAGGTCAAAGGACAAAACCAGACTACAGTGAGAAGAGTTTGAGAAACTTAAAGACTTTGTTAATAACTACAGTTTGAATGTGGAATATGTAGATTATTTACCATACAGGCTCAACATGAGTGGTAAAGGACTCAGTGATTTGACAGCGTGAAAGAGGCGGGACGAGGTGATGGACTTTGTGGCCTGCAGTGGAAGGAACTTTTCATTCTTTAATCTTCTCTCATGGTGATAAGGGTGCACATGTGGGCTGTCGTGGGTGAGGAAGGGAGGAAGCAGGAGCGGGTGAGGTTTCGAAGGTGTGGGAGTATAACAGGCCGTTAGAGGCTCCCCCTCCCTGACCACAGGGCCACTGAGAGACAGCATGTGCCTGCTTTTAATACTGGTCCTGCAGAAAACCAGAGAAAGGCAGCATTCCGTTTGAAACCGGAATTCACCAGAACAAGTGTATCCTGATGTGGTGAGGAGCTGGGGTGAGGAGGGGAGAGGAGGGGAGAGGAGGGAGGGGAGGACACAGAGAGCGCCATGTGGCAAGGCTCACTCCATCTCTCATCATTTCTAGATCTGCATGAGAGTGGAGGCGAAAAGCTTTTTCAGGGAGGGGAAGAGACACTAGAGGCTGTGTTGTGTGTGAAATTTTGTAACACTGAGTAACATTTTTAGGAATTAAAATATTTATGTAATTAACACTCAGCATGTGCAGCATCTGCTTGTTGTTTGCTTGATGCTGATTTGCTTATTTTCCCCACATGGTTGTAAATGGCGGCTGTCACACACTGAAAGCTGGATTACTTGAATGATCAGTGCTTTGATACATGGCTGATTCAGCAGAAATAAAATAATAAGATCACAGCAGTGTATTGTAAGTCCTCCAGGACTGTGAATGACAGCAAACCAGATGTGCCAGAGGTGACATAAAATGCCATTTTCCAGTGTCTCTATGTAACCGGTGGGCTTCTTCTGCACTGTGTTGGTTAAATAGCAAAGATGCCGTTACACCGGGATCTCTTTATGGTTGATGTCCGTTTATTCTGATAAACAAATAGGGAAACACAGTGGGATGTGTGCAATCTTACAAATATCTTGGGACAATTATTGACTCAAAACTGAACTTTGAAGCAAATTGTGAAGCCGTGTGCAAAAAGGGGTTTGTTTTGTTCGAGGAAATTGTCCACATTGACAAAGCCATGATGACCTTATTCTGTCATGCTTATTTACTGAATGGATTTTTATCTTTTTCTTTGGTGTCATGGTTTTGAAACCTATCTTTAAAGAACAGGAACTCTCTGAATCAAACTGTTAAATGGTCTAGTAGGCTGATTGGTGAGTCACAGCAGAGTCTTTTGTTCACTGTGAAGGAAGCAGGATGCTTTATCTTCATGACATCATACACGTGTCAGGGTTTATCTCTCATGTGTAAGTAAAAAACAAGCTTTAAAAGTGAATTTGTGAACAATTTGTATTTAAGTAAAAGAAAAAATATGCATGTTTGTTTCCAGAAATACTGATTGAAACCTTCACGCTCAAGACAACATGTGGTGCTAAAGCTTCACATCTGTTTCCCTCTTTAGTCCCCTTTTGTATCAGAGTCTCTGGTGTTGACTGTTTCCATTATAATCCACCAAACTGTCACTCTGATATCGGGAAGAGAGAGGAAAGGTGAAGAGATTGAGAATGCTGATCAGGCAGACTCTATTTCTGAAATCAGAGGATTATCTAATCTGATAATGCCGACTGACACAAACACACATGAAAGGAAACCACGGGGAGGTCAGAAGCAGCTCATCCTAATCCACATGAAATACCAGGAAAACGTTTGACAATTAATAAACCAACAAACATGCAGATTGTGCTTGTCAGAAATTATGAGACATGAACAGAGTGTGTGTGTGTGTGTGGGGGGGGGGCAGTATGAAGGATGTGGTAAAGCAGTCAAATGGTCAGCTGTGTTTCTCTTCTTCTCTCTGTCGCTTTCTCATTTTGCACCTGCAGAAAGTCGTGGCAGAGTGACAAAACACACACACACACACACATACACACACACACACGTCTTGTAACTGCAATCTCATGACTTCACTGTCCTCCCTTCGAACATCAGCAAAGGGCACAGTGAAATCCTCTAAATGCTGTGAGATTTTGAGAATGACGGCGGTTACGTTAGGCAGCTTTTCATACAGATGAACCGAGCAAGACATAGAGGAACACAGAGCAGTGGAGGAGATGGATCACATCTTGTTTATTCGCTGTCTCTCTCTCTCTGTGTGTGTGTGTGTGTGTGTGTGAAGTATGTGTGACAGTCAGGACGGGTTAGCTCTGGAGAATCAGCTTAAGCAAAGCGGCAGACATTTCTTCACAGGAGGAGGAGGAAAGTCGGGGGATTTATAGACTCGCAATCACTGAGGATCAGACACAGAATGAGCAGAGAGATGCACACAAAAACATAAAAACAATTCATGCGCACACACACATAACTAGACACACACTCTTGTGCTTTATGTCTGGCCCGCTAGCACATCTTTCGTGACCAGTAACTGCCTTCACGGTCCGTATTACACACACTATTATCACTATGAACATGCACACCAGCACACACACACTCCCACAGGAACTGGATTCACATGAAGACAAAATAAAGGCACAATGTCTGAAACTGACGAATGCTCACAGGTTGAGAAAAAAAAAGGTGTTTGGAATTCTACAACTCCCTGGACGGCTCCAGTGAAACAGAGTTTGATTGACGGGTTGTTAGTGACAAGGTGTTGTAAACTTTCACTTCCTGCTGCTCTCTGGGCAGGAAGTGAAGGGGTGAACCTCTGACCTCTAATGACTTAGCAAAGATCCTTCTCATGACTACACACAGTGAAGTAAGAGGTCAAGCGGGGACATTCAAAACATACTAGAGATACTGTAGCAGGAGAGTATACTGTATGCACGAATTCCAGTTTAGGCAAAAGTGTAAACACTGTATAATTTAACCTTTCATGATATGGAACAAGTTTATAATGAAAAGAAAGACGGAGTTATCATGGTCAGCTCTCCCTCAAGAGTAAACATGGCGTTTTTAACACAGAGTGTGGACTGATCTGTCTCTCAAAAATAAATCCTACACATTTTCAGGCAGAAGAAGTACTCAGATCTTTTACTTATGTAAAATTAGCAATACCACAGTGTAGAAATAATCTGTTACAAGTAAAAGTCCTGCAAAAGTTTACTTCAGTAAAAGTATATAAGTACTAGCATCAAAACATACTTAAAGTACCAAAAGTTAAATTCTTCCAAAAGATATTTTCTCATTTGGTGTTTTGATGATGGCGCTGTCAAACACGCCACTCCAAAATCTCCCATTAGGTGTTCAGTTGAGGTGAAATCTGGTGACTGTGGTCATCATCAACATCAATATCATTTTCATGCATCCATTCAGTGACCCACCGTGCCCGGGAAGCATCTGCAGTGTTTATCCACTCATTTGTTCAGGGTTTTCCTTTAATCTGTCGCCTGTCTGTTTGTAATGTGGAGCAAAAAGCAGGAAGCAGAGAGAGCACATATTCTCTATATTTCCTCAAGCATCAATTTGCATGAATCAAAGATGGATTATTTGCAGGTACAGGTAGGCAACACACTTTTCAATTTTTAGAGGCTTTAGATGAAACACTTCAGGATAAATAAAGTGAGGAGGCAGCTGGTCTTCCATTGTCAGCGTGTGAGGATGAAGAGACCACCTTCTCTCCGCTAGGTGTCGCTGTCCGCCTGATTATTCCAACATGCAGCATCACAAAGTGTCTTATTTTACCATTAGGAATCGTCCTTAACGGTTCTAAAAGTTCCCAGTATAGAGTTTCCTTTTAAGAGCTTTTCTGAGAGCAACTTTTACTGAGAGACTGAGAAAACTCCTACACTAAGAGGAAGGGGTCGACCCCGCTGACATCATGTTTCTGAACGAATGTACTCACTAAATTAAATTAAATTAGAAGAAAAATGGTATCAAATTAAATTAAATCAAATAAAAAGTTAAACAAAATAAATTATTGAATCAAATCAAAAATTAAATAAAATTGAAAATCAAATCAAATTTTAAATTAAATGTTAAATAACTAAAATTTTGAATTAAATTAAATTCTTAATGAACTAAAATTTGAAATCAAATATAAATATGACTGAACAAATCTTCATCCTTTGATGGAGTAATTCTGCATTTATTCTACAGGTAATCTATCCATGAAATCAGCTTTGTTTATTTAATCTGGTGATTATTTTGAATGTACAATGAATTGTCAGACACATGTGGATCTGATGAGCACATTTTTAGTTTGAGGAATAATTCTCACAGACAGCTGAGATATTTCAAGTTCACCAGCTCTGCAGACTGCATTTTTTCAGTTTCCAAGTGGTGGAGAGTTGTGCAAACTGTCATCTCCGGTGTTATTGGATTGTTTCGATTTGTTGGTGAGCTGATTTGATTCTTATTAACTCACCATCCAACAAAATACACTTTTAAAAGTTGATTATTGTTGTATTTTTCTTAAGCACTGATGCGATGAGGCACATTACAGTAATGTGAGTAAGTCTTAGTTATTTAGGGCTCTAACTTTTCTCAGACTTAGGAGCGAAAATGCTTTGTGAATTACTCTTAGACCACACACTTACAGTAGGAGTCCTAAAGTTAAGACTTATTTTTAGGACTTTCTCCTGACTCTGCCAGGATGTTTTGTGAACATGGCCCCTGAACTAATAGGCTGCTACTCCAGATATTCTCAAATCTTTGTACTGCACATCCCTGCATACGACTGATGAGGTCTTATACTCTTTGTTTTTGTCTCTTGAGTCAAGAGAAAGCAATGTTTGGATCACAGTGAATAAAAGTGGAACTATGATTTTAGATGAATAAGTGTAACAGAAAATATAATAATAGTGATGGTTGACCAAAGAAAATCACAAACATATAGGTCCTTAAGAGAATATTAAAGGACAATTCAGGGAGGTTTGTTGTCTGCTGTAGGAGGTGTGCATCTGTCAAAGCATGTCAGCAAAGGTCATCACTCTGGTTTAACTAGATAATATGAAAAAATGGGAAATGCTCTGTCACTGTAGGGAGGAGGAGGAGGAGGAGGAGGAGGAGGAGGAGGACTCCTGGTTCGCTTGACTTTATGTTTGACCTTTTCGGGAAGGAGAACTAATCCTTGAATATAATAGACTGTACGATATGGAAAATGACTGTGCCGTTATCTCTGTTACCCTGGAGACCATCAGCAGCACCCAGGGCTGCTGCAGCTGCCAAGTTATTAAGCATCCAGTTTGTATATAATGGAAAAATACCTTTTCTGCCATAACTGGTCACTCCCCACACACTCATAACAATGCGTTAACACTACAATAAAGAGGTTTCTCCTTATTATTTCTTTGTGTCTAACACATATTTTTTTAATCTTTGCATGAAGCAACTGCAACTACAGCTTTTGTGTTGAGAAAAAAAGTGGATTTTTTTTTTCAACAGTGTGTTCATCTTATTCATAAAGTGTTTTTAATTTTTCTTTCTTTGTGTCTTAAATCAAAACAAAGCAGAAATAATGGTTTCCTTTTCCTGCTCTCTTTTATTGAAACTTGGTTCATAGATGTTTTGAGGAAATTATTAAATAGTTTGTCAAAATAAGAGATTATAATAAGACGCTGGTCTAATTTGACTTTGGACAATGGCCTAATCAAATCATCTTCACTGTTTCCATTATTTAAAGGAACACAATGCCTCAGGATTACAACTAGTAAATAACTACATAAAGAGCTGATGTAGATCATGATAAAAAATAAAATAAAAATAAAAAACTCCTGGACTATGACTTTCAAATATCGGGTAAATCTAACATGGCCTGTTTGTAACCGGACCGTTTCATACCCGTGGCTTTAAACCGCTTGCTCGCATTTGCAATTTGCAAAAAAATTTCCAACACATGAAAACATTATTCAAATATATATTTTTCTCCCTGTGTGGAAGCGGCTGCGCCTGTTTAACTCTTATCCAGTAAAATCCAACATGAAAGAAATAAGATACCACAACAAAGCACCGGAACCTCAGATGGCTCCCGCAGATAACCTAAAAATAATGGAAAAGCGAGCTGTATTAATGCTGTCTAAATACACCGAATAAAGACTTTGCACATGCAGAACATTAAACTTGTAAATAATAGCCAACACCATGCTCCCCCTCCTCATGCAGCCCCCTTCTCCTATCTATCTATCTATGATTTACACAGATCTGGTCCAGTAAATGATGCATTCCCTGCATTAGATGTATTTGTTGAGCGAGTTTGAAAAGGCGGCGATAATCTGGGAGAGAGAGATAAGAAATGCCATTTATTCCGCGGCACTTTGGAGCCTATTTCCCGGGCCGATCAGCCCCATTCTCCCCGACACCTCCAGCAGCTCGCTGATAACGATTAGGCTATTTATTATCTTCACAAAGAACAAAGATTAGCCAGCACCGATGAAAAATTACCCCGGGATGGGTTATAATCAGTGGGACCCAAGGATCTCACCAGCATTGGATTTCTCTTTCTCTCTCTTTTAATCTAAACACACACGCGCGCGCACGCACACATCAATATAACGAGCTCTTAGTGGAGACAATAATTATTTTGATTCACCATGGCGACGTGAGTGTTAAAAACAACAAAATAATACTCCAAAAATGTAGAAAACAAACAAAAAAAAAACCCACCATAATAATACTAATACTCTATACTAATACTAATAATAATAACCAATAATACTACAAATGAATTGGGCATTTAATTAAGATTAATACTAATAATAAACGTCTATATTACTTATATTTTGTCTTTTTTGTATAATATAGCCTAGGCCGTATTGACATTTCACTTTTATCTTTATTATTAGGTAAAACCACTTCCTTTCAATCGTAGTTCTATAATGAGATTCTCTGAGCTGAATCGGGCTGCGACCTCTTTCTCGGGCTCGTGTGAGAAAAAGAGCAGTGAAAAAAAAGGGCGGATTGAATTAATGTCAAATCCTAAAATGGAAGTGGATGTTCGCCGCCGATAAGGTTTTATCGCCAAGCCAGATCAAAAGGGCTCACACTCAAAGCATGTGTATTTCCACATTATCATGCTGATGAGCTCTAATACTGGCACACTTGTCCCTCCGGTGGGTTCTGGTTCTTCAGTCCATACGGTAGATACAGATTCCTCTTAATGCTGCTTGAAAAGAATCGTTGTCTCTGGATAAATAATAACATTCAGTTCTTTACACTTTTTATCTCAAGTCGCTGCTCATCGTGGACTTTTAAGAGCAGTTGTTGATTAAATAATCATTATAACAAACAGACTGGAGCAGAGACATAGATAGACAGATAGATAGATAGATAGATAGATAGATAGATAGATCAGCTGCACATTTGTTATTTGTTTTTTTTAATCATTGTATAATCCTGTCACGTGGTTCTTTCATGAGTTTTTTTCCTAAGAAACACCTCCATAACAACAGACTAACTCGCACTGATTTACACAACTCTCGCAAGTTTAGCTGCAAGTTGTAAGAATAAATGAGGAATTCCAGTCAGATGAATCTACATGTGTGTGCCACAAAGTCACTGGCCTCGGGGATGTTTTGTGTGTTTTTGCATTTCGCGATTGGGCATCATTGCTGGCCATCATACCATTGTATTAGAGTGGCAGCAGCCTATAAATATTGGTAATTAACATTCAGAAAAGCTTTGGTCATGAGAGTGATTTTGTCAAAATGCAGCAAGATGGAGAACAGAACTAAATCAATCCAAACTTAATCACATTTCTGGACCTGTTGGATTTCCAAACTTTGCACACTCACACTTATGTGAGCTATAAATTCCAACTAAAAATTGTCGCACACACGTGGACAGATCCCCGTTTTCTTATTTTGTTCAGACTGCTTTAGACTGAAAAATAACCGAGTCGCTTTACGGCAACACTTTTTCTTGATCACAGCAATGTGAGCAAACGACATTCCTCCTGGTGGGTGTGTGAAGAATTTCCTCATTGAGGACATTACTTTTCTAATCTAATCTAATCTAATCTAATCTACCGGTAATTTCTGTAGTCCACCTTGGCGATAGTTTGCATTGCAGTGCTTGTTGGCATGTTCTTCGAAATCACAGCAGGGTCAGGAGGATGTACTTGATGTAGTAAGCTAATGTTGCCACAGTGTCAATATCAGTTGCAACGTCCTTCCTCGAGTTCATCCGCTGGGACTGCAGCAGACTCCGGGCAACCCCCGTCTCCCTCTCTCCGTCGGTCCCTCGGTCCCTTAGAGAAAGTTCATGTCCTGATCCAGTTTTTTTTTTTCTTCACTAAGATGCACTGACGTCAGGAAACGGCGTCAAGCAGGCGGCAGTGTCTGCCGGCCGGGGCCGCACGCGCTCCCTCTCCAATTATTGTCTGTCAATCATGCGCGAGGGGGTGGAAGGGGGGGGCGAGAGAGTGCGAGAGAGAGAGAGAGAGAGAGAGAGAGAGCTACAGCTTTACAAATAGCTTGAACTTTTAGCCATTAAACGACCAATAACAGACCAAAAATGAGCAATTACTCACAATAAATACTAAAACGGCACGCAGTGCAGGACGAAAATATCTCGTTCCTTCATTTAAGTATAAAATAAGTGGCTGACATTGGCTCACATTTACACCACTGATGAAAGTGTCCTTAAATTAACTGGAGAGTTTGAGGCAGCGAGTGTGACTGCTGTTAATGTCTCCATATATACAGTATAGGCCAACCAAAGAGATGCAGTAAGACTAAAAGACGTGGACATTACTGACATGGAGTTCTAGCTCCACTTCTTCTACTGGTGTGTTTACACATGTCAGTAACAATGTTACCAGATATAATTATTATGCATAATTTGCCTGTGGTTGCCATGCTGTGTGCCCTTGTGAAAAATAGTCAAAGTGTAGTTTCATAGGCTACAGGCTTAGGAAAATAAGAACATGTTTGTACACAGCCTATTCATTTATTATTGGATAGCTACTATATGTTTGGGGAATATTACACTGGAGATGAAACATTAAATTCCATAAAGTACAACAAAGCCATAATATCAGCCTGGCCCCAAGCAGCCAGGCTCTATTAGGCTACAGAAATATCTTAGTGATTTTCTGGTCTGGGGAGCCGCCTCTGAGGTTTTGTAGAGCTGCTGTGCAATTGGCTGAGTCAAAGCTTTAATGGAGGCTCCGCCCATCAACTTGACAAGCCTGGCCCCGCGCTGTCAGCCACAGTTGTACGTGTTGCTTTAAGTCCCAGTGGACGGAGTTTACTCTGACAAACACCAGCCGAAAACTGGAGAGGACCTGCAGCAGCAGAAAGGGACAGGGGACAGTTTTCCAAGGAGGCGTGAGCTGATCGGACGCTGTGGATACAATAACATTGGCAAAGGTACGACATGTTGATTGTAATGTTGAGTAAAGCACCGTATTGAGTGTTATTAGTGAAAAGGCGGTGGCTGTGGATAAGGAGAGTGAGTGGCTGTAGCCTAAATATGGTGGGGGCAGATGATTTTCTTTTTAAAAGTTGCATCACTGCATGCACCACAGGAGCGTTCAGAGAGCTGGTGCTTACAAACAGGTACCAGGCTGCACAACGCCCCTGCCTTTAAAATATTAACATCTGATGTTTGCTTGTCGCAGGTTTCCAGTGTCAAACTCGACTCGATCTCCAGGAGAAGAGAGGAATTTAAGTCAGAGGAACAAGAACAAAGCATTAGTCCTCTACTGTAAATGGACACAGTGAAGATCTCGTAAAGGAGAAATATTTTAGACTCATCCCGTGTCCTCTCCCTGGATATTCCTTGACTCTTTAAAGCGCGCTACAGAGAGCCACGGAGATGGATGTGGCTGCTGATCAGCCCCGCTGGATGCATCACCATGCCGTGCTGAACGGACAACACCCGGACTCTCACCACCCCGGCCTGGGGCACAACTACATGGAGCCCACAGCGCAGCTCCTGCCTCCGGATGAGGTGGATGTTTTCTTTAATCACCTGGACTCACAAGGAAACCCGTACTACCACAACTCTGCCAGGGCCAGAGTGTCCTACAGCCAAGCGCACGGTAAGATGGAGCAGCGGGGCCAACAAACACATACAAGACAGAAACCTATAGCCCAGTTGGCTGCAGTAAAGCAAAAGTTTTTTTTTTTCTGAAAACAATTTACAATACACGGTTCAGTTGATGTTTTTCTTATGATAAGATTCAGGTCATTTTATCTGTTGTAACACAATCAGAGTATTAAACATCAAACGTGCAGTTTTCTGCTCTTTGAAACGGTAATTAAAACGTGAATTATTTTCTGGCGTTATAAATACATTGCTGGCTTATGAGTCCGATAAACTGGTTTGCTAGCTGTCACCTTTTTACTTTTTTTCCCCTTTTTTAACATTTGAATTTTATATAGGCTAAAGAAAAAACATATCTTGAAATTAAAATAGTTAGATACCACAAACTATGGCACATGTGCAATCAGGTACTGCATGTTTATAAATGCGTATTTTAGTTCAGGAAATACTGGTTGAAGTTGTATATTTTTGTGGATTTAGGCAACTTTGTTTACACGTTTAATTCAGGCCAGTGTGTCCAGTGAATCAACAAGTGAATCGGTTATTTTTGCATCCAAACTTTGCACGCCACAGAAAACACCACACAGTTCCGCTAAATGCTGAAACAGCCTGTCATCATCTCCATAATAAATAGCCTGCTTTTTGTGTTATTTCACAGCTCGTCTGACTGGGACTCAGGTCTGCCGGCCTCATCTCATCCACAGCCCGGGGATTTCATGGCTGGACGGAGGGAAAGCAGCCCTGTCGGCTCACCACCACAACGCCTGGGCCGTCAGCCCCTTCAGCAAGCCCAGCCTGCACCACCCAGGCTCCGCGTCCCCCGGCGGCCTCTCTGCCGTCTACCCGTGCAGCAGCAACTCAAACACGGTCTCCGCGTCCTCGTTAACGCCGCCGTCCCACTCCAGCCCCCATCTGTACACTTTCCCCCCTACACCACCAAAGGACGTATCGCCGGACCCTGGGGCCGCGTCTCCCTCCGCCACCAGAATGGACGAGAAGGATTCTATCAAATACCAAGTGTCGTTAGCGGAGGGGATGAAGATGGAGGGCTGCAGTCCTCTGAGGAGCAGCCTGACCTCCATGAGCGCTCAGACCCCTTCCACCCACCACCCCATACCGACGTATCCCACCTACTCTCTCCCGGCTGCGCATGAGTACGGCAGCAGTCTGTTTCACCCAGGCAGCCTGCTGGGAGCATCATCCTGCTTCACCCCCAAGAACAAAGGCAAGACACGGTCCTGCACCGGTGAGTCCACTGGGAACACACCAGAGACCAGCCCCAAAAATAAAATAAATTAAATGTGAAAACACTCAGACAGTATTTGGACTTAAAATCTGTCTGTGAGGTTATATAACGATCTTATCATAGGTCTGCTGTTTTGATAGCGAGTTAGTGGCAATTGAATTAAACTAAAACTAAGTGACTCTCAGAGTATTACAAAGTAACTTAATATATTTTTAGAAATGTCCTGTGGCACTTTACTGTAGAACATATTTGCGCATATTATAGTGCAGCTTTGCATCGTTTTGCACTGTGTTTTATGCAACAATTATAATTAATATACTACTCTATAAGAGGATTATTTCACGATCACATTAATGGACACACACACAGTTATTAAAATCTAAGTCGTGTATGAATCTTAGCCTAGGCTACATAAAGAAAATATATACTGTAGATATAAATATAAAGATCTATACGATTATTATCACACAGCTCTTAATGAGCCAATAAAACGATCAAAGGAAAGAGCATTTAAATTATTTAAAGGAACAACATTGAAACCAATAAAAATAAAAACCTTAATGAGATTTTTTTTTTTTGACAAATGCAGGAAACGTAATATTAAAACAGCTGTAAAAGTAATTTAATATATTCCAAATGTAACCAGATCAATTTATTTGGATCTATTCTGAATGACGCTAAACGCAGCCAGCCTGCAGGCTGTGATTTGAGCATCATCAAGCTTCTTTATAATTTTGGAAATTGTATTAGAATAATAATAACAATATATAATAAATAATGATAATAGTATTTTTTTTCCAATAAATGCTTTCAGAGGCCTGAGTCTGCACTCGACAGTCCTCCAACACAGAGCGACTTTGATAATCCTCTTTTGTTACCCGTGACTCTGTAATTACGCCTGAGCTGGCTGCAGCAGCACAGCGAACTGGATCCAGCCCAGAGGTGTGAAAGGAAGATCTGCAGGCGCACAGAGCCAAAACCTCAGTATTTAGGCTACGAGTCGCTTCTCTGTTACATAAGACATTAATACATTGTCCTGATTGTTACTTGATTACAGAGCAGGAGACTCCCATCTTAAGCCTGATTGTGTTTAACCAGTTTATTAACGGGGATACAGTGCAGGGTAACCTAAACTCCCTTTGAATCACTTTTTTTATTTGGCTAAATAAGAGCTGACATCTAAACTGTCCGCAAAATATATTTTTATGACTTTACTTTAATTATAGGTTAGATGACACTGATTGAAAATGAGATAAATTATTATTTTTTGTCTTTAATTGTTGTTGTTTGCCTCATGATATTGGAAGGGTAAAGTGCATTCAACTCAAATCTACTCAATTATTTTGTAAAGTGGGATTAAATGGCTCTGCTTTTATCAAATAAAATTTACCATCAAGATGTTTAGCAGGAAATGTATGTAACTGATGTTAAATAGAGGCTGACAGCACAGAGGGAATTATATTTACTGATTGTACAGCAAACTCCTCTTTTAGTTGATTTTGTGCTTCTGCTAATGCACAACTGTACAAGAGTCACTTTATATTCCAGTATACTACATGCAGATACTGTTTCTTTCTCTTTACTCTCACAAACAAAGAGTCACTGGGTAAAAAAGTTAAATAAAACGTGTACTTTAATCTATAATTAAAGGTGGTGGAAATGCTGAAAAAAATCTGACGTGTCCACACAGATGCACACATAATTAATTCAGAAAAGTACCAGTATGTATTATTAAATATATTTAAAATATATCTTTGCAGTTTGGTGACCATACACACAACCATCATATTAACAAAACAGCTTGAAAGCTGCATCAAAAAGTAGGGGGGATTTGTATTCCAGCTATGAAAAAGATTTCACAAATGTCCCCGTGTGTTCTTCTTCAGAGGGCCGCGAGTGTGTCAACTGTGGAGCCACCTCTACACCTCTGTGGAGACGTGACAGCACCGGGCACTACCTGTGCAACGCCTGCGGGCTGTACCACAAGATGAACGGCCAGAACAGACCGCTCATCAAACCCAAACGCAGGCTGGTGAGTCCCATCAGTGTATAAGAGAGAGGGGTGGCGAACGGGTGTTTGTGTGGTGGCAGTAAATAAAACGACTGTAAGGTGGAGGGAGAGGAGGGAGGAGGTAGCCTACAATCTCAGGAAAGTTATATTTCCCCAATCAGTTTCCAGGAATTGTGTTTCTCGCTCACCTCTTGCTCCTTCAGCTCAGGCTGTTAGCAGAGTGGGACTATCTGTGTTGTTTCTGTTATCATTATTACTGCTACTTCTGATACTGTCACTGATAGCAGGACCAGAACGCCATACCTCAAAACAACACAGGACTTGCTGACAGTGTATGGCTCATAATGCTGCCGGGCTATGTTTTTTTTTTTATTTGTAGGGCGAGGTGTTTAAGTGACAGTTTGTTTTTATTTTGACATGTGTGCAGCAGAGCATCACTGCCCTGCAAAAACCACGTGTCTCCAAATGTGGCAATTTAAAAATTTTCAAATAAACTGAAGGATTGAGTGTTCATTTTGGGGTTGAGAAAATTCTCCTTCATCTTAAGCTATAATGAGCCATTAAAACGCCATTGGACTGTGTGAAAATGCATTGTCACAAAGCTGGAAACAGGGCAGTTTTAATAGCTCATGGAAAAGTGGACATTTTGGAGATATGTGATTTTCAAAGGACAGTGAGTCTCAATGTAAAGGGATAAAGCAGATTTGGAGTTAGACGTTTCCCATCATGACCTGCTTCAAACATCAGTGTTGCCCAGTCGGCTCCAACTTCATGTCACACTCATCCTACAAAGAACATTAATGTTTAAACACATTTGTTCAGAAATGCAATACAAGGTTAGGGGAGTCACAGTTTGAAAGGGTAAAATATCATTTTAGTTATTATATATTTGAAAGCCAAGCATCAAGAATGCAATAAACTCCTTAAAGAAATTAATTGCATGATCATTTTCTGGACTTCGGCTGCTAAAATAATAATTGACATAAAATACTTATTCCTAATTAATAATTGTCATAATTATTTCAAAGTAAAGCAACATATTTGCAGCCTCAATGTATTAATGTAACCCTGTGCACCAGGAGGCAGCTGTGAAGTGAACACAGTATTTCCAGAGTCACTCATGCTTAAATCAGTAGTAGCCAGTAATTAACAGTGTACGGCAGTGGGCCACCAGGACTTATGGAAATGCTTTTAAATTGTTTTATTTTGAAGGAACCCTGGATAAACTAGACAGTTTGAGTTGGAAAAGGCGAGACAACAGTCCTAAAGGCAGAATTTGTTCTAATGAAAGCAGCATTTTTGTGTTCAAAGAAGCATTATTTAATCTATATAGACAAATTGCGCAACTTCACACTCATTGAAGGAAAAACGGTCAATCGGCAAGACAAATCGACATAAGACATTATTTTGCGAATATTGTCATTATAATATTGAGTCAACCATAAAGATTAGTTTAAGAGAAAAAGCATTTTTATTCACTTGATCAGAGTCTACATCTGCTTCGTCTAAATCTATCCGGTACTGACCTTCAGACCACGTAAGCAAACAACTGTCTGCTTCACACAAAATATACGAGCATTTATTTCAGCCCCCTTTGGCTATAATACAGCCATATATCAGGCAGCTGGTTTCCGTGGGGCTCGGCCGGAGCTCGCAGTGCTCCAGAGCGTCTTGTGTTCAGTGGCAGCAGCAGCCTTCCACTTGTTTCCTATCCGGATATCTGACCGGTCCAGATAAAGCAGCGGGACCAGCGCCTGTTTCCTCCCGCGGCCCCCTAACTATAGGCTCAGACCTCATTTCATAGTGGTCAAGCTCTCCGCCCATGACAGAGAGAAAGTACAGCACAGTGATCATTAAAAAAAAAAGGGTTGGGAAAGTTATGGAAGGTGATGTATGAACCTAACAGGGCATACCAGTATTAATAGAAAAAAACGAATTATTATAGAAAATAAGTTATTTCATGTTTTGTTAGATAATACATTTATTAGAACATTTGGACTGAGGGTGCAGATGAATGTATTAATTTCCTGTAGTGGAAATAAAAGCATGAAATGGTCAGGTGTGACAAATCCATCAGGACCGACATGAGACTCTGCTGTCAGGGCTCCTCACTCATCATTTTAAACTAGTTAAGTACAGAGCTTTGTGCATTGAGCATGTGGAATAACAAATGTACTGTATCAAATGACCATTTTCCATGTGACATCTTGTTTATACATTTTAATTTGAAATGTGATGTCAAAACATTAAAGAGGTAACTCCCATGAATTGAATATCTACAAATGTGTCACCTAGAGCAACTAATCAACAATTAGTTGATGAATGGATTTGTCCCTAGACAGAAAATTAATTGGCAACAATTGTATTAATCAATTAATCGTTTAAGTCATGTTTTAAGCAAAAATTACAAAGATTAACTGGTTTTAGCCTCTAAAATGTGAATATTTGGGAGTTTTCTTACTCTTCTATGATAGTGAACTGAATATTTTTGGGTTTTGGACTGTTGGTCCGACAAAACAAGACATTTGAAAATGTCACCATGGCGTCTGGCAACTTGTGATGAGCATTTTCCTTTTTCAATTTTCTGAGGTTGAATAAGCCAAATGATTAATCAATTAATTGAGAAAATAATCTGTAGTTTAAATCAATAGAATAAAAAGTTCAACCAATCTCATACATTGTCTTGAAATCCCTAACCCTAATCAATATTTCTTCCACAGTCTGCTGCCAGACGAGCAGGCACCTGTTGTGCTAACTGTCAGACGACCACCACCACACTCTGGAGGCGCAATGCAAATGGAGACCCGGTGTGCAATGCCTGCGGCCTCTACTATAAACTGCATAACGTAAGTCTTTAACTGCTGATCGCCAAGTTGGGCCCGTACAAAGCCGGCAGGGTCAAGTAGACGGGGAATAGGCAGGCAGGTTACACTGATTGTTGAGGGATAAGAGAGGCAGAAAAGAGAGAGAGAGAGAGAGAGAGGTTTGTTTTACTCTCAGACACTGTTGGACTCGTTGGTGTTTTCTTTCTTTGTGCTTTATTGTTTCCATGGTAGGCGTAATCCCCTTGAGAGTCAGTCACAATAGTGGGACTGTTGTTAAGTGGGACTGCCATAAGGCCAGTCTCCATATGAATAGAATTAAGACTGGAGGCATCAAAATGGATAAAAGGTACTTGGGATGTATATTCTTGAAGGATGAACCTGATGATATTCTATATTTTTCCTGTTGTCAGCAAATCCTATAAAAAGGTAAAAACCAACAATGAATTGATCCCAATAAGTATTGCCTGTGTAGCCAAAGCCTGATATAGCTTATTCATGTGTTCCATAGACCTCCATTGTTATCCAAAAACTATTAAAAAACAACAACAACAATTCCACATACACCATTCCGGTGCCAGAAATACTGACTAGAGCACCAAATGTGTTTTAATCCGCAGCTGAAAATAGTCCCCAACAAATGCACTATTTAGTCCTCTTTGAGTAACGTTTTCTACAAACTATAGTGCCCAGCTGTTTGAGGGAATTATTTAGCCTTTTTAAAAATGACAATGCTTGTAACCCATTTTTAAAGATATATAGTACATCCTCAGTAGGAACCAATGGGAAATGGGGGAAGTAGGAAAGTATAGAGGGATGGACTAATGCATATTTGGTTTTGGTCTTTTCATAATAACAAAAATATAGAATATTGTCTTATCCTCTAAGGACTTGCCAAAATTAACAAAAGAACGCAGATATCCCATGTTCTAATTTATGAATGTTTCATAAAATTCATAATTTGAACAGGTTTGAACTTTCCCTCAAAACTTCACAGATCACAGATCATTCACCTCCTCACTTCTCACTCTCTACACAGGTGAACCGACCTATGACCATGAAAAAGGAGGGAATACAGACACGCAACCGAAAAATGTCCAACAAATCCAAAAAGAGCAAGCGGTGCAGCGATAGCTACGAGGAGTTTTCCAAAAGCCTGCACGACAAGAGCTCTCCCTTCAGTGCCGCCTCCCTGGCCGGACACATGTCCATGGGCCACTTGCCGCCTTTCAGCCACGCTGGACACATGCTTCCCACACCCACCCCGATACACCCCTCCTTTGGGCACCCGCACCACTCTAACATGGTGACGGCCATGGGCTGAGGGGGTGAGGAGAGGGGTTAACAAGAACGCTGGGGAACCTGAGATGGTTGTGTGAACGGGGATGAGGGTCTCACTAGAGGACAGTGTGTACAATGTTACAGACATGCAGTTTGTGTGTCTTCATCTTTGATTGTCTCATGATTGATGTTGGAGAACAGATGTATCGTGGGAGGAAAGGACCTTTTTACTCCTTATCTATAGGTACCTATTTTGATGGAGGAAGACAGAGAGAGAGATATTCTGCTTCCTGTCGGCCAGGCACACACACGTAAACAAAAAAATGTCATTGCACCTCATAGTTTTATCCCCACTGCAGTCCGTCAGGCTGTCAGTGGGGTTCAGTATGGGCCGAACAGGTTTATAGTAACTGTGAATATTGTAAATGTGTGAGAACGAAGGGGACGTCCCAGACAGAGCCATCCCCTTCGCAACATTAAATGAAAATATGCTGGATTTTTTTGCTTATGGACAATTTTAAAGGAATTTTCACGAAAGAAACAAGCAAACAAAAAAAAGGTTTATGAATCCTAATTTCACACTGTTTATTATAATTATTGTTATTATAATTATTATTGTTATTCAGATAATTTATTTTCACTGCCTTTTCTTTCTTTTACTATATCACCTGAATCATAATATGGATACTGTTATCCCAGTTATGAATATATTTTTAGCTGAAGTGCTTTCTCTGAGCTGGTCAACATTTATACTCCTTAAGAAATAAAGACATCAAGTTTGTTATCCCATCTGCTCCTTCTGTTCAATATCCAATATTCAATATTTAAGTCTTCATAATAAGAACAGATACAGATATTCATGTTGTCATTTGTGCTGTCCTCTGTGCCATACTGGGACAAGGTACCACGTTGGACTTGAGAAACACAAGAGTGCATGCCTTACAGATACAAATGTCCCTCTTCATTAACACACTATTAGACGTTTAATTAATACAATTAAAAAGATGTCAGTAACACCTATTTGTTTTTTTGTGCCATTATAATAACTATATCTGGAGCTTTCTCTGTTTATCTCTGGAGCGACAGATTAAAGGAATAGTTCAACATTTTCAGAAATACGCTAATGCGTTTCCAGTCTGGAAACATACAGCTAGCCTATCTCTGTCCAAAGGTTATGAAATCCAAACGCCAACACCTATAAATTCCTTCCAGTAATTTCCTGGAGTCCCAGAAGTTACTGCGCCAGGCCTAGAAATGTAACCCATAAATTCACATTGCGTTTGTTATTTGTATGGATGAAACAGACATGTATGTGCTAAGCTAAGCTAACTGCCTGCTGGCTGTAGCTTCATATTTACCATACAGACATGAGAGTGATCAATCTTTTCATCTAAATCTGAGCAAGAAAGTATTAAAGCGAATTTCTCAAAATGTCGGACTATTCCTTTAACAGTTTTTGGGGTTATCAGCTAATTTACGTTCACAAAGGCGGTGCTAATGTCGCCATGTGAGGAATATCTTTGCAGCTGAACGAGGGGGAAAATATTATGTATAGTACTACCTTCTATTAGCCTCTGTATCATGACTTTTGATCAACACTTCTACCATATTGCCAGAGTCAGAGAATCCATGCTTTCTATTTCCTACCTGTCTCAAAAACCTGAAAATCTGGTGGCCATTGCATACTGTTGATAATAAAGAAACCATATAAAACTAGCAGTGATGACTGAGAAAACTTATTTCCCTGCTGGAAGGATTCTACAAACTTAAACTGTGATAAGACAAAGAAAAACACTACAATATCTTCCCATTAACACAAGCTATGTCATGGTAGTTATATTTATTAAACTATCAAAAATTCATGTTTATTGTCTGTCTGTGGAGGGACTTTTGTAACACTCATCAAACCTCATTGGGTGGATAATAAACCATCCCTATTCTCTCCTTTCAGAACAAGCTTTGCCGCAATACAGTACAGTACCGATGCATTCAAGTTACCGTTGTTGACACTTTCTAAAAAACAGGTTACTTCACTGAGCAGTGGAGATTAGCGCTGTTGACAGTAATTGAGCAGGTTGAGCCATATGTTCCCACTATTACTTAACCAGTTGCATCTGCTCATTGGATAATACTCTTATGACATTGGCCTTCTCAGTATCAGCCTGTTACATGACGCTAGTCTTACACTGATATAAGACATTTAACCCTTTTATGATAAATGATGTATATTTTTCATCACTGCTAAGCACATTTCATATATTTTAGATCTTTGAATGTGATTTTCCTCCTTTACAAGTTACAGAGTTTCAGTCATTGTTCTAAGTTTTGAACCTACAAACTAGCTTGAAGTAATTAATCACAGTGAACATCACATCTGCTTCGGGGTCAGAGAAACATTATCATTGTGTGGTAGTGCAGTGCAAAACCTTTTAAATCACATCACATGTTTTAACTGTACCGATAACGGCAACTCAATTAACACAAACACAAATAAAGTGCATTTACTGTGAAATAATACCTATTTCAAGCAGGTTAATGCCTGTGACCGCTGAGTTATTTTAATACCAGGATAAAATGCATGGCAAACATTTTAAAAAGAGTGATATACTTTAGGAAATGATGAGGTGCAATGTAAACCATACACTCGATGAGTTTGGTAAATGAGGTAAAAACATGCTAAAACAATTTCAAAGTGTTTCAGTCTCGTCTTGTGATGCAGATTTGAGCTCCTCAGAAAGCAGAAGGCTGTCTCTGCCCCGAGGTTACAGCAGTGAGCCTTGAGATGACACGCAGTTCAGGGTCAACCCAAGTGCAGCAGCATGCAGCCTCCTCTCAAGACTTCCCTGACCTCTCACCCTGGAGGCACTTACAGACCTTTTAAAAATGTCACATCCTCACCGAAAATATGAGCGAAAGAACGAGGCTTTCCCCATAAAGAGGAGATAAAAAGCAGCCAAGTGGTAAGAGTAAAGTCTTTTTGAGGTGAACCTCTCTGAGGATCTTTGTGGAGGAGGAGTTTGGGGACTGGGTGGGCATCCTAAATCAGCTCACTGGTGAGATTTATAGCTCCCAGCATTGCATGAGCGCCCCCTCCTTAGACCATTTGTTTTCCTTCCAAAATCAATTAATGGAATCAAAAACAAGGCCAGAAGTGACTTCAGAGGAGTGAGTTAGCAGAGAGATGGTGATAAAGGAGATGAAAAGGGGGAAGAAGCAGAGTTTTATCCAGTTCAGAGCCCTAATAATGATGAATAGAGGGTTTGGGTTTACCAAAATTGTAAGAAAACAACTCATCCACATTATGTATGGATCCTCAGATGCCCGAAGTTAAGGTTAAAAAAAATTATATTTAAGACTAGTAAGGATTCTCTGGCTGGTCTAAGTTGTAGACAACCTTTAACATAGAAAATCAGATCCCTGAAAACATGGAAGACATAAATAATCTAATGTTCTTCATATTGCAGAGATCCTTGGGACCCTTGTTGAGACCCTTTGTTGGACAATAAAATTCATGTGTAAAAATGTTGCTTTCTCTCTGTTTTGCAAATAATTATTTCCTGTTGATGGTTGTGTAATAAAGGTCTCGTTCTGTAAAGAACCCTAAACCTTTTAAAATCAGTTTTCATAATAATCAACTTTTATAAGTTGTAAGGCGCCCCTGTGATTCAAGAGCTGCTGATCAAATGCAACATAAATTATCGGGGGAACCATTCATGTAAATGTACATTCAGATGAATTTTCTCCAATCACAATGAGTAGAAAGTAATAATTCAAACATTTTCCTCCAGAATCAGAATATTTTCTCAATTAACAGTGACCATGATTTTCTGAGCAACTTCAATTATCGAAGATAAACTCTATCTTTAAAATGACAAACATGTTCCAAACTGGCTGCTGTCAAGCACAAAGGTGACCAGCAGGAGAATTTGAGTAAATTGAGTGTGATGACGTAAGATGAAAAAGGTATGTACAGTCTGCTGCTTCGGACTGTTGAACAAAACTGTAGGTTTGTGTATTTCTTCTGTGTAATATAATATATATGATAAGTGTAATATAATATATATGAGTGTAGTATAGAGCACTGATGAAAACAAGGACAAGTCACCTAATGTAAGGACATTCATTTTGGCAGAAATATTCATAGTCATAGATTTTTAGTTAATTACAATTGTATTAAATGCCTTTATTATATCGTCATGGGGTTTCTTAGCTTCTGTTATGGGTGGTCCAGGACCCCCAGGCCTCACTCAGTTCAAACCCTGCTACCAATGACAAGTCTACTGTATCTGTACAACATATTTTAATATTGATGATACAACCAATCAGACTGTTGTCCCCCACTGTGTTCTGCAACAATGGTTTTATTGATGTAGTGACAAGTAAAACTGCCATTTCTCTATCAAACTGAAGGGACTCTTTGCATTTACGTGTGGCTAATTATACTACACAACTGTTAGTAAGTCTGTCGAACAATGTATATACACTGTAATATCCATTGTGAGCAGTCAGGGATGCATGTTGGTCCCGTCTTTCCACTTGAAGCTATTTTACTGTAAATTAAGAGAACAGAGACTTCCTGACTGGATCCACTCTACAGGAAAATAATAACTGGAAATTTAAACTGTTTTTGTCAGCAAAATAAAGCACTTCTACTTTAGGGAGCATTGCACCACCTAGCCCCTTGAGAAAAATGAAACAGCATGGTCCCACACTGCAGTGCTGTCCAATCTGCACCAATGGGACTGTTCTGGGACGAGCTTCAGTGAGCTCTGGGTTTGACACACAAAGGTGTTGTGTCTGCTGGGATCTCAAGAGGACGGAAATGCACAGAAGAGAAAGAGAGGGCTACTATCAGTGATAGTCAGAATATGTGAAAGCTGTGTCCCAGAGAAGAAATGAACGACACATCACTGACAAAACTTTAAGATCCACAGAGACACACTGACATACTCTCACTTAGTCTAAGTGTGGATATGGAGATATGTCGAGTTCTACTTTCCACCAAGGTACCGAGACTCTTACAAAACACCTTAAAATAGAGATATCATAACATAGACACTACAAAGTGAGATGAAGCTTCCTCCAAACAGGAACAAAACAAAACAGGAAAAGGAAGACTTACAGGAAACAGTTATGACGATAAATTCGGACAAAAGGGAGTAATCTGGGCGTATGTCACTATGCTGGAGCAGGGATGCACAACAGAGACACACACAGATGTGCACACTAGCACGCTCATAATGTACAGGCACACACACTGCGACTGTAGACCCGGCTCTCAAGAAAAGGTAGAACATGCTGACACACAGTGCATTCTCTCTGAAAAGTGGGACACCCTCCAACCACCCGATCCACAGCTACTGACAATTTCCTTTCAAACTGCTTTTCTTCTCCTGTCCGAGGCAGACAAATTCATCCCTCTTGTCTCCAAACAATCACCTCTTTTCTTCTGCCGGTTGCACCAATGAAAGAAGGAGGGAGGGTCCAGAAGAGAGAGAGGGAGGGAGAAATACATCTGCCCCACAGAGCTACACTGAAGGTACTAGGCTCCTGTGTGTTAGGGCCCCTGGGACTGGGCGTCTGGGCCCCACTATCTTATAACACAGTTGACAAAAAGCCCAGGGCTCAGCCCTCAGGAAATCTGAGAGGCGGGGTATCTAGGCCGGGAGGGCAAGAAAGAGGGAAGGAGGGACAAAACATCTCAGGTACGTTGCACCTACGCTGGCCCATATATGTCTAAATGCCGAGGGTTTGCTTGAAACGAACTAGTTTGTACAACGTGTAATGAGACCACGTCGGAAGTGTTTGAACCCGTTCCAAATGGCCACACTCGAAGGTGGCGCTAAAAGCCTGCTGCCATAAGTCAAGTTTCCATCCAAATTTAGTGCAATTTTCAACCAAATTTCCAGACAACTGGTAAAAGAAAATGGGAATTGATGTGCAACTCCATCCACTACTTTTATGTCAATATTAAGAGTTGAGATAAACAGTTGTTGGTGCTAATTCTCCAGGTGGGTGCCATTAAACCATCGCTGAAGAAGAGCACACAACGAGATGACATAATTTAAACAGCAACATGTCGAACCTCAAACAAACCAAAACTTTGTGGAGAAAGAGTAACGTGATAATCTCTTGACTGCAAAACACCTCTGAGGTCACAGGTCAGCATCAGTGACTGATCAGCACCTCAGCTGGCAGACATTCAGTCTTTTGCTAAAGGACACTTCAGCAGAGACAAATCTGTGTGTCACTGCACACACACACACACACACACCAACAATGCACTCACTGTAGAGTTTGATAATCTCTCTCATTGTGTTTCACGTGTGTGTGAGGAGATGCCACAGATAGACAACAATGTGACACTGGCACACACACACACAGTTATCTAAAGGTTACTGGCCGCCCTCCTTCCCTCCCGTCGAGGGATGCAACTGTTTTATTTAGCAGTTTTATCACATCATCTTCCCGCGCAGCGTCCTCTCTTGTTCACACCCTTTCACTATTTTACAGTAATCTTTCACTTTCACTCCAGTGCCACAAAAATGCCACATCTCTGCAGTTGGAAGCATCCAACAGAAACATCTTCCTTTGCTGTCAACTCTGACTTCAGTTCAGTGCTTTGTGCATCGAACACATCACACTACTATGTCCTGTGATGGCCATGAGCAGGGATGCTTGAGAAAGTGGAGATAATGATTTCTAGGGGTTTATGCTGGAGGCCAAGTGTCTCTGCTGTTAATGCTCTCTCTGAGTGAGAGTGACCTTCCAGTGACCTGCACGGCACACAACAGCTCAGAGCAGAGGCCCCTTGTATGCCTGGGGACCAATTATTGAAGAGAACAAGACGAAAAGAGAAACATGTACTACCATGAGAGTTGTTGCAGCGCAAAATAACAATAAAACACTTAAAAGGGGGAAGACATGATGAAAGACGGACAAGGGAAGCTGTGAGAGGAATAATAGCGAGTTTGAAAAAGAAGGAAGAGTGTGTTTGGGTCTTGTGTTTGTTGATTTAAGTGATCAGGTTGTCTTGAGCAGAGCTGAACAGCATTGGCGGCTCAGCACTGAACCCTGCAGCCACAGCATACAGCTCATGCAACTCCAGTGGTTTTTTACAGGACTCACCTCCCCCAGGCAGATCACAACTCTGATATCTCACTCAGTGCACTGGAAATGACTGCAGTCAAAACTGATAATGAGCTAAATGTGCTAAACCGGACATGCATGCACCCACACATACATATACAGGATTACACGCACACACACACACACACACACACACACATTGATAAAGCTTTCATTCGTCCTCATAAGACTTTCATTGCAAAAGTATCCTGATGTGACATGTGTGTTGCTATCGCTTTCTTGTTCCTCACATCTCTTTTTTCTCATTTCTTCACTTTTTTTTATTTTGAGCTGATTGCCTGTTTGACAACTGCACCTCCTATCACCCTCCACCATCAAGCTGCTTTTCATTTCCTCTCCTTTTTATTGCTTTTCTCTCTCTTTTTTTAAAATAATTTGTGTGGTTTGTCTCTTTAACCCTTCCGCCACCCTGCTGAGAACCCGTGTGTCTGACATGGATCGACTCATTTACCCTGCTTATTCTTTACTCTTTCATACAGAATTGTAAAAGTCATAAAAAAGGATTTTTCTCACACGTTTTCTCCTCAAAAACATACAAGCGATCTCATACTGCTTCGCAAGAACAGCAAGGTTTTCTGTGAGGAGGAGATGCACCCGCAACCACAACTTTCACACACTTAGGTGGGGTGAGGGATGGAAATCGGGCCAAGAGAAACTGGAGACATGGATGTGAGAAAAAGAGAGAAAAAGAAAATAAAGTGACAGACATTGATCCGCCTCACCTGTAGCTTCTGCTGCTACTGAGTGCTGTACATAACCCAGCAGAGACCCCCCTCCACCACCTCCTCCTGCACTATCCCACCACATGTCTCTGTAACCATTTCCACACGGCCTCCAACAGCTTCTTCACATCTTTAATTTCACTGCTATTGTTGCCGTGGCCACAACACCCTGTTGCATTGTCCTTTATACAGCCCCAATATAAAGAGGCTGTTTTGTCACCCGCAGAAGAGCCATTTTGTGTGGACAGAAATCACTGCAGGCATCTGCAGCTGCTACAACTCAATGAGCCAGTAGACAATGTGTGTTTCCTAAACAGTTTAACCCCATTAACCAGTCACTTGCCCATATGCAGGCCTGCGCGCACACACACACACACGCATACAGACACCTGCATGCATAGACTTCTGAGATTTAATAGGACCATGTGAGAATATAAGGATGGGTCAAAAAAAAAAATTATAAGTTATTTTGTCTATTATTGAGCCTTACGGGACATTTACAGTACGGTACATACACAAGGAATAATTCAATTTGAGCAAACAAAAAATGCTCAATAAATATATTTGTGTGTTTGCTATTATCCACCACATTTAAATTAAATTTGTTGTCAGTGAACATTTTGTAGAAACACTTGCAGAAATGTTCATTAAAAACATTAACGTTAATTCACGTGGCATTATGTTTCTCCCAGTGTTCTCTCAAGTGTACAGTATTTGCCGTTGCAAATGATGGTATGTTAAGGTCATTTAGGAGCCAGGTTTGGAGTGGGAGAAAAAAGAGCTAGACCTGGAGGATATCAGCTACTGAAATATACAGAAATATCAGAAAGTTTACCCTTTCTTCCTCAATCTATCAAGCTCTCAGTGCAACTGAAGCCTTTTCACATTCCTCTCCATTCAAGTCCTTCTTTGGGTTTGTTCTCCTGACCTGCTGATGAGCGACTTAGATAGCCTCCGAGCGGCCTCCCTCCATGGCATGCCACCGCACCACGACCAGAGACGGGTGGGGGTTAGGAGACTGGCTTCAGTACAATGTTTTTACTGTGTAGCGGGCAGACCTCGGCCATTGTGAGGGTCCCGGAGTCAATGTGGTCCCAAGCTTAGCCACTTACATCAGTCTGAGCTGGGAGACTTTGACCTTTACAATTATAGACAATTACACGCACAAAATCCAATGTCAAACACTGATAGGACAATTTACCAATAAGAAATATTTCCACTGCTGTGTATAAAATAAAACTCACAAAAAATAGAGGCACTGTTGTGAGTTACAGCCACACGTCTATCATGTGAACACAGATTTTCACACAGTCATCCTGCCCCTACTCAAGTGCACGTAGTGTAAGAAAATCTACCTGTCTCTTCTAAACTGGATCTTTTGTGAAATAAACATGATCAAACTGCTCGCTTACACCCTCTTATTGTGCTTTTTATTGTCATTTAAGAAAATACTTCCTTCATGAACCACTGCCCCGGGCCACATATGAGGACAATGCCGCTCAGATTGCTGTGACAACGCAGCCAAGGAGCTCCGGCACAATCGGTGTGTATTGAGTGACGCTGTGAGGTTATTAGTCCATGTTCTGAAACCTCACCCTACTTACCTTCTCCGCCTATAAATTACACCTTGTACTGTGCTGTACTCCTGTTACACCTGCGTGAAGATGAGTGCCTCGGATAGCCTGTAAACCAGTGTTACTGAACCTTAGTCTGTCACAACAACGCATTTCTTGTTTTTTATTAACACTCAGGGATTTATTCCTCTTTTCAATTTGCATTTAGTACAATTTAATAGCCATAAACTTGCACCTCTGAAACCACCTTTATGGGGTCATATTTTATCAGGAGTGAAAATTTATTATGGCACTGTGCTTACTGCAATTTTATAGCTTTTCCATGTACATCAGATACTAACGTCTGTATTATTGTTGAAAATAATAATGTCACTAATACTTAAATAATATTTAAAGCATCCTTAATTCACTTTTTGGACATTGCAACAAGCTGTAAACACAACATCTGACATATTATTAACTGGTGAAGTTGACATGGAGAGCGTTTTAGCAACAGTTGCTTATTTACATATTAAGCAGACACAGAGCAACATGAACATTTATTCGGAGTTGTGTTTGTGTCCACCTGAGGAATGTAAAGCCAATATTCACTCTCCTTTTAGCTCTGTTTTTGGTCTCCACCAACTCCTGAGGGAAATATCTGGCTCTTTAGTTAATACACACACAGTTTGCTCACCAGCTAGTTGCTAAATTTGTCTGTTTGCCGTTTGGTGCAGGTGGGTCAATTTATCAGAGTTTTTTCACTGAAAACAGCTGCCTGCTGCTGCTGGAAACAAGGTTGATGAGAGCAGTGAAACCAAACCAAAACAGTAAAGTTGTGGGCTGAAAGACACAAAAACATAAAGCTGAGGGGAACTGCAGAGTCATTTGATCCATTGTGAATGGACAACTATTGATTAGTGCAGCTTTAAGTTAAGTGGTAATAGGATATTCTTGCACTTTTTCCACCCTTGACTTTAATTTACGTTGTCTGTCATTGTCAGAGCTACACTAATTGTTTACTTTTTTAAACTTTTGACATTCACGTGGAATTACACAGCTTGTTCATAAACCATACATGTTCAAAATTTGTGGCGTGTTACATGACAATATTCTTTGAGATATATTCGAGATATATCGTGACATTACACGACCCGTTCCCCTTTCATTCTCCATTTTGGCTGGTCTCGTTCTTTCTTGCATGTGGACTCTATTGTGTGAGCAAGCAGCACACATACGGTATATCACATTCACAGTCACACACACACACACACTCACCTACAGATGGCTGCAGGGTTGCTGAGGGTGTGTGTGTCTGTGTGTGTGGGGAACGTGGTTCCGCGAATTTCTATAACAGGAAACCAGGCTGGAGTCAGCCCACACACCAAGGATGCTGGGAGGCTGGAGGCCCTGGGCCCCAACCGTGGGAGAGAAAGGAGAGGTAAGAGGAAGTCGGCTTCAGCTCGCTCAGCTAACCGTATATTAACTTATATCAGCCAGTCAGGGAAATAATGATGAAAAATAAAATGCTGCAGAGAGCTCTGATTCCAGTTGGGCAAAAAGACGGAGTGACATGACTGACAGAAGGCACACGTCCTCTTTTAACACAAAACCCAGCTCCACCTCAGGCCACCTCATCCATCTCTCACCCCTCTAATCCCTTAATGACAAACCAGTGAGAGGGAGAGTCAGCAGACAGGAGGAAAGAGAAAAGAGTGAAGACAACTGGGGTAAAAAAAACAAACAACCTGTGATGAAGAGTGTGCGGTTATAAAAAAAAGTGGGCAATCGGACAACAGGACACCTACAGGTCAGGCGGTGGAGGAACCATTAAAGGAAGATGATGCATAACGATGATTATAGAAAACTATGTGTCAAATATTGATTATTCTCCATATTGTTACAGCTGACCAGCATTCATAAAACGCTGCAGTCGGAGACAAAGAAAGCGTTTATTTTTGTGTGTGATTTTTTTCTTGCGTGTGTGTGTGTGTGTGTTGTTCAGATTAATACTCCATTGTGAATGGAGAGGGAGGGCAGCAGGGGATCATGTGACAAGAGTCAGACTGAACCCCGGCGCCTACACGCTTCTCAGGGGTCACGCAGGGGTCGTCATGTGGCTACTGTGCCCACTGCCAAATATACAAACACACACACACACACACACACACACACGCACACAAAGCATAAGTGTACACAGAGACACAAAATCACTTAAGCACATACAGTAACAGTTAACAGACATATATGGGCATGAATACACAAACCAAGAACACAAATTTTTCACATGACCGTGAGCACATAATTTATATATAAGACACATGTCCTTTAATTATCATGACATCAGCTTTATTTTCCCTACTAGTCTTTAGTCAATAAAATTATTTTCATTTTCCCCCTGTACCAACAACACATACACGCCAATATACACTTCCTTTTGGCTCATGTCCATGTCTTCTTCTACTACTACTACTACTACGTTTTTCTCCCCTCGCTCCTCTTTTTCCCAGGTCATGTAACCGGAGATTCCCATGTTCTGTCCTTTCTGCATATCATACCAAGCCATTAGTGACATCAACTCAGTTCAGACGTGGGCACAAGGAGATCAGGGAAAGGAGACACTGGGGAAATGATGGAGAACGAGCGAGACGGAAGAAAAATATTTTCTGCAGAGTAAAGAGCGACATTATTAAGATAGAAAGGAGAGAGCAGGAGAGAGGTGGTAGATCAGGTTTCAGTGTGTTTTCATGTTCTCTTCCCATTACTGTAATGTGCCGGGGCCACTTAACTAATGCATAAAAGCACTGTGATGCCCGCAATAAACAGCATTATACAATGAATTAGAGTATGAGAGGCAGAGAGAGCCACTGAAAAATGTAGACTGTGCATACTTAACCCCCCCCCCCCTTCCTCTCTCTAAACACACACAGTAAGATGACTAACTTCATTACCCTCCCCATTCCTCTTAGTGAGCGCAGCGAATTGAAACCTAATTACCACACCAGAGCCAAATTAAAAGCTTTTCCTCTCAATGGCTGCAATCCATCTCCAGACAAATGAACAGCACCACTTCCACTGTGTTAATGCTCGCTTTCTCCCTCCCTGCATTCAAACATCTTCATTCATGCCAGCACACGTCCTTTCAAACAACACTGAAGCAACAGCTTTCGTACGAGCAGCACATTATCACACTTATACTAATATCAATCAAATTTATAAGACATACTGTAGTGTTGGGAATAAAAACCAAATCTGCCACATCACATTTGTTATACCATAGACTTGGTGTAATCATTTGTAAAACTTCCTTCCAACACCTCAAAGAGAGATTACAGTCGTCCATTCGTAAGTCAGCTGTCATGTTGATATTTTCCTTTTCTCTCCCTACTTTTATTGTGATCAATCATCTTCTGCTGTCTGTTTGTTCTCTCTCGCTGCCCATCTCCACTCCTGCATACATCTGGCGCTCATACAGCTACTCCGTTTTTTGTATAGACTGACAGCCACAATATAGAAGATAACGCAGCAATCTTGCAGATAAACATGCAAAAATAGTTCTTATGTAGGATGCTTTTCATATTAGTACAACTATCAAAAATGCAGAATTAGATTCAGAATTGCATAAATCTGAAAAATAAGCTTACTCTAAACAATAGTTGACATTTGATGGATTATCCTTTCAGCTTATTAGTTTTAGCCATGCTAGCAGCGTGTAGGGATGGCAATGTTGGTCAATCGGTCACTCAGCGAGTCCACCACTTTGGCCCAGACTGAAATATCAACAAATATTGGATAGACTATGAAATTTGGTGCTGACATTCAAGGTCCCCAGATGATGAATCCTAACGGCTCACGTGATCCCCGGACCTTCCCTCTAGTGCCACCATGAGGTTGACTTTTTGTTTTGTTCAGAGTAAAATATCTCAGCAACATTTGGTACACACATTCATGTCCCCCTCAGGGTGAATTGTAATCACTTTAATGATCCACTGAGTTTTCCTTTAGCGCCACCATCAGGTCAAAACTTTAATTTGTGCTTTGGTTTATGACCAAATACCTACAAAACTATTGACATTCCCATCAGCCTCAGCTGCACTTTGTGTTTAGTGCTAATTATCAAATGTTAGCATGCTAACACACTAAACAAAGATAACGAACATTCTTACTATTATACCTGCCAAACATCAGCATGTTAGCGTTGTCACTGTGAGCATGTTAGCATTTTGCACAAAGCACCACTCTACCAGTACAACCTCACAGAGCCACTAGCATGGCTGTAGACATTAATCTATCTAGTGCATTTAGTTATTTCATAATATTTTTATTTTCTATAAATATATATATCTATACATTTCTATAATACATCTCAAAGCAAAATGCGACTTATATGATACGTGCATCTGTATAAGTGTGCTGCATGTGTGTGAGTTTTGATCCCACTTCCCATCAGACTCCTTTGTGCTATCTGTGTTTTGTTAAGGAGTGTTTTTTTTTATGCCAAGAAATTGTTCCAAGTGCCTTGAATATATTGGTGCACTCAGTGGAAAGAAAAAACTCCCAACTCAACTCCCACTATGTTACACATAATTAGTTATATACAAGCAATGAATAACTGCCACAGACATCAGATCGTCCATGAATGTCCATCACAGCAATCAGACTCACAGACAGAACTGTATGAAAAGCATTTGCAGCCACTGCCATTTCCAAAATAATCCTTTGAAAAGCATAAGAGTAACTAAAAATGTATAGAAGTGCAGGTTACTGTAAGACTTTAAAATGTGCCTGGGATGAAGCGTAATCACCGTTTTACCGTCTGTCCTCCTGTAATTGCACTTAGTAATTAATAATGGCATGTATCAGTTAGAGATCAGATGTTTTGGGTTGTGGGAGGGTATGCTTAATCCAATGATGTCTTCTTTTAACAGATAGTGCAGGCTCCCAGACAGCAAGGTTATCAGACTGGCTCTCTGCTCACTGCCACTTAATGGAGATCGCAGGAGATTGCGGCTCACAAATTCTCTATTACCGTTACATTCTGCTATCTTTTCTTGTCTCTGGTATTTCTACTTTTTACAGGGGGGATTTCTGGCTGACTTATAGGAAACAGCCACCGTCACCAATTATTCTGGGAACAAAGATACAAAACACGCTCCTCGCTGAACACATTCCAGTCAGTCAGTCACTTCTTATTGTGCAGCTCAAAACAAAGATGGTCAATGGAAAGCTGGTTTACAACAAGATTCCATCTGATTGATTTACAATGACCCAAACCTTTAAAAACAACCAATGCTAATACATGTAAAGTTTACTAGATTGTGAATGCTCCATCTTAAAATATATGGTTATCACATGGAGGGCAAAGAGCTCTACATTTTAAAGTCTTTATCACTAGTCAATCATGGCAGAATGGGTTTGGATTGACGACGGATCACTAGTGCTCAATCTGCAGGTACTAATGCCATTATTTTCCTGCTGGTTCCATCTCTATCTGTCCATCCTAATCCAGTTAGACACAATGAAACAGACCCAGAGGGGCACAGCAGAGGACCCATCCAAAACATATTACCACAGTTGTCCTTGTCTATGCCACCAAAACCTCTCTGTTTCTTTATGCTATGTGCTAAGTGGGCATTGTAATGTTAAAAACTGATTGTGCCAGTGAACAAGTCATATTTTATGCATGGCTTGTGGTTTATTGACACAGAAATCGTATCTTCCACTGACCGTGTGCATCCCGTTACTCCCCCTTCCTGCTGAATCCCGCACTATCTGTTTGCTCCCTTGGGAGCTGCTAGTAACGACACTTTGTAGCATCTGTCACATAGTGAATGAGTGATGGTGGCTGCATTTAAATTACTCCAACGACCTTAAACAGTCCCCAAGATAGTGTTTTGCTAACATGTTGTACCACTAAATACAACAGACTTCACCTCATAGTTCTATCTTGTGACAATTGACATTATATGCTTCATAATAACTTGGGTAACAACCTACTAATGAAAAGGAAATAAGATACACACCAAACAGTGCCAAGCACACCTGGGTGATTTCTGACTCTTCTATGTAACATATGAAAACAATGACATAAAGAAGAAGAAGAAGATGGTCGACTCAGAATAAGGAGCAAAGGAACTGGTGCAGGTGATGTTACACGCCTGTAACAAAGACAGATATAGTGGGCGCATTACATGACTGCCCGTTTTTGTGCTTGTATATAGGGGTGGTGGATGTTTTATGCAACTCCATAGTTTGTCATTTGAGTGCTCACTCCGCTCTTTGTCATGCCAACAAAGCTGCTGGGGTATGGTGGGTAATCTTAAACTGGGCTGCTTGTTAGACTGAGTACAGGTGGGGAGTAATGGGCGGGAATACCGAGTGACTGAACCCATTTCAGTAAGAGGGAAAATGTCAAAGATGTAGCAAACATTAAAACAAAGTATCAGCAAATTCCTCATAGAGTTGCATTTGGTTTTGAGCCTTTAGAGGATGCTTTTATTCAATATATGATGAAACTGTATGACATTAAACAAACAATTACAGTGGTAATGTAGAATAGATGAAGAATGAATGCAAGCTGATGAGTCAATTTTCCAGAGTTTTCAGCTGTATCAAATGGACTTCAACAGCAGATGGAGTTTGCTCAGTTGTCACGGAAACGGAACTGTTGACATGCAAGCTCAGTAGTTGTTATGATTTCATCCACAGCAATTTAAAGACTCATCCGTGTCAGCTTAAAAGATAAACATGAAGGTCTATTCTTGACGTTGAAAATTATAGTTTGCCAAAACAATCCCAATTAAAGGTTCACTTACTAGCTTTTTCCAGTTCTCGGTCCAATTGAGCAAACTCTAGCTGCTGATGAAGACTATGTGATATGGCTGAAAGCCTCGAAAAAAGCTGGTAATTTTACCTTGAGTTGGGATTATTTTGTCAAACCACAACTTTCAAGGTCAAGAATGAATTTTCAAGCTTAACTACAGTTGTGTTTACATTCAGTGTTTCTCACCGAAACATAGTGTGTGAATCCTTGTGGCCTGACAGACATTTGCAAAGTCGATTTTTGGAATATTTTGAAACCTGCATCCATGTTAAAGGAATAGTTTGACATTTGGAAATTGCGTTAATTCATTTTCTTGTCGAGAGTCAGATGAGAAGATTGATCGCCAGCAGCTGGTTAGCTTAGCATAAAGACTGGAAACAAGGAAACAGTATGTCCAAAGGTAATAAAATCAGCCTACTAGCACCTCTAAAGCTCACTAATTAGCATGTTGTTTGTTTAATCTATATATTGTGTAATTTTCTGTAGTCTCCAATGGTTACCTGGCAACCTCACGATGACGACAAAATCCTAGCTTCATATTTACTGTACCAATCTTCTCATCTAACTCTTGGCAAAAAAGCTTCCTTGTATTTTGATAACACACTGATACGTTTTATGGCCACCAACTATCGATCAGTGGATAAGCAGAAAACTTAGGAATGAATTTTGGCCTGCATGCACTGCACAGCTGCTTTACGGTCGTCTGCAGCAGGCCTTTTTCACAGGTTTTACTAATCACATATACAATGGCTGTATTTAAGTGTCCCAGTAAGCCATGACAGTGTGACAGTGAGCCAGCATGCATAATACCCTGAAACCAAAGCAGCTAAATGGAATTCAGCCATCATTCATTTAATTATTTACACCTGAGGTTTTCCTACTGTAACATATCAAAATGTCTTTGATGAAAAAAAACCTGTCAGCAGGAATGTGCATCTTGTCACCCTCGTACATGTGCGTCCTGATGAACGTGCCAGTAGAGCGTAAGATCCAAACTAATCGAGGACCCCCTTCATAAAACATTGCTCCACAGCACTACTAGTGGTCAAAAACTGACCCTGCGTACTCTGCTGTTACAAACAACCAACTCTCTGAGAGGCTTGAAGAGACGGTGGAGGAGAGGAGAGGTGATGGGGAGAGATGAAAGGCAGTTATATTTCATCTTCATGAGGCGTCACTACACAGGGAGATCTGACACCAGCAGAGGTCCAGGTCTTATATGGAGCTGTAGTCATCTCCCCCTGTGTTGACCAACCAGCCCAAAACACTAAACCGCTCTCCCTCCCTCCTTCTCTCTCCTCTCCTCACCGTAACCTTCTTTCACTTTGAGATAAGCACTGTGAGTAATCTCTTGCTTTCCTTTCTCCTATTGCACCCTCTCATTTTCAGCTCTCCATTTCTACTTTTATCTCAGTCATTCTCTTACTCCATCCACCCTGCTCCCCTGCTGAGACCTGCACGGCTCTGGCTCCAACACCCCTTAAACACTCCAGCTTTCACTGCAACAGCAAAGATGCCTGAGTCAGAGGCCAACCTTGGCCGTGCCACTGGGTGTAGAGTGGTAAACAGTAAACACTCAAAAGTGAGGGAAGAGTGCATAGAGGGTGTGTGAATCAGGTCTTTGTCCCTGGCTATAGACAGAGGTGTAAAAGGAGGAGGGATCTGAATGGCTTTGTCCCGGCAACATGATACAGCCAGCGGAGTAAAAAAGAAAGAGGCCTCAATTCAGAAATTAATACCGTCTAGTATGTATGTGCCGAGGCCGTGACGGAGGATTTCATGACAGAAATCATTTAATTTGAAACTATCAGTGATTGTTTTTGAGGCTGTTTAAGTGGAGGCAAAAGCACAATGCAGAGAGTGAAACTATAAACTCTGGTTTTGTGTTGATCAAGAAAGCACCTCTGATCAGCTGATGTTAAAAGCCCAGGTGGAGGGCTGAGGTTCCCCTGACAGAGGCGCTTTCACACTGCAAAAAATGTGCTCCCAAAAATTTACACAGAGATTTTGATATTTTAATAATTTCAAGTTTAAAGCCTGTCGTCTCCCAAGAATGACAATGACACAAATAAACCTCTTTCCCTTAAATTGTCTAGCTAACTGCTAATATGGTTACAGTTTGTTTTGTTGTTCCATTGTTAATTACAGCATGTACAGTATGTTAACGAATAAAAGGAATTAATAGACATGTTGACAAATTATGATTATTTCAGCTAGAAGTGTTTCATGAACTAGTTGTATTACTGTGACACAAATAAAAAATTAAAAGCATTTATCAAATTCTTTAAAAAATGATTTTGTAATAAAAGCAGGTATCGATCGAGGCCAGCAAACAAAACAGGGGGTGAGGACCATCAGTTCAGATCCTGTTTATCCTTCTCCAATACTTCTCCAATACTAGTTTAAGACTATATTGAAATAAATATTTAAAATGATATGTTACTCAGACCGCCAGGTAAGTAAAGGTGTCACAGGAAATCTGTCAAAATTCATGAGGTTTGCAGAACTAGTTATTATATTTAGGGCTTTAGGGATAGAAATGGCAGGTTTGTCAAGGTAGATAACTAAATCATTTGCAAAAAAATATATATATATAACATATGTGTGTGTCTGCTACTGACACCTTTCAAGTCTGCTTCACTCCTTATTATAGCCAGGGGCTCAATAGCTATGTCAAAAAGAGGACAAAGGGCACCCCTGTCTGGTACCTCAGTAGAGGGTAAAGTAATTAGAAACAACTTTGTACAACAACTTTGTACAACTATGAACTAAAATAAGTTATAACTTTCATTATACTTGTGTTCAACAAAACATGTTCTTGTCACTAAAGATTAGAAGTAAAAGTAAAAGGCAAAAGAAGAGAAGTTATAATAAACAGAAGTACATAATAAATAGTTTCTTATTTTGCTAAACATTATTCTAGCCCCAAAATTAAAGCCACACCATTGCCTTAAACCCCCACTGTCTGTTTATACTTTTTTGATCAGATTTTGCTTGAGTTGTTTTGAAAATAAACTAACGGTTAGTTGACATAAAGTGGTCAAATTAGACAGCTGATGAGCCTGCACTATTTCATTTCTACTCATAATATAAGCATAAGCAGTTGATGGTTAAGTCCTACCATTCATTTTTTAAATAAAACCAAAAACGGTGATTGAATAGACAGAATAAAAGATTTATTTATTTATTTATTTCTAATAGTAGTAGTACAGAAGAAATCACCATCTCTGAGGATGTTGATGCTACAAACATTAATAATAGATTTCTGATCCTTTTGTTAAAGAAGACTTTACTTTTTTTACGATCCAGTTCAGCGTGGATATTTTGTGCTTATGAGTTGGGCCCATTTTTAACAGTGCACTTCACCTCGTCTCGGTTAACCACACACGATCTGGAACAAATCCTCACTGCACACAACACTTAACACTTGACCTCTAACTCAGCGAGCAGTACCACACACTATGAGTCACAGGCTATTAGAGAGGGATAGAAATAGTGAGAAGCAAAAGTGGAAAGAAGAAGAGAAAGAAGCAAGGTATGAGAGTAGCGCATATGTCTTTCCACTTAATTCCTCTCACATTCAATCAGAGCTCTCTCTCCATTATCACACTATGGTAATTATGACTGCGATTATCTGTCAAAGATTGTACCTGTCTTTGTATTCTCCATTCACATGTGCCAACTGTGTGCATGTTACCATTTACAGACGTTCTGGATCAGATCATAAATTGGCATTAATGCCTAAGAATCCCCACTAGAGGAAAGATGAAAGCTTCTTCCACTCTTCCTTGTCCTCTCATTCGTACTCTGTCTTTGTCAAGTGACGACCCGGCTCTATTCATAGAGCTGCGACCTTTCTGCTCTCTGCTGTGCGACAGAGGAGTAACAAGTTGTCAATACAAATGAACTGAGAGAGGGGGGAAAAGCAATTACAATCTCCTTTTAATCCCTAGCAGTTATGAAAAGTCAAAGAAAAGTCTTTGCTCACCTTGCCTCCTCAGTGTGTGTGTGTGTGTGTGTGTGTGTGTGTGTGTGTGTGTGTGTGTGTGCGTGTGTGTGTGTGCAGGTCCTATATCAGGATATAGTGAACAGCGATCAAGTCTCTCTTTCACTGATCAGGATAACATGTCTAATTAATCCAATCTCTGGCTCTTGAATCTCCATTCAAACTGAAGGTGAGAAAGAGGAACCTTTGAAAAGCCCTGATTCTTTTAAAAAGGGGACAAAACAGGTAGAAAGTGATTCAGCTGGTGTGAGACGGAGGTGGTGAGCGGATGTGGGGAGCGACAGGATGGGAAGGTGGTGGTGGAGGGCAGGTCTGGATTAGTTTCTACCTATTCCCCACCTTCAGTCAGAGGAATTAGACAGGGGGGACGGGGAAGGAGGCTGATAGTTTTAACAGTCTGAAAGGAGCCCAGATAAGGAGCAGAGAGAGGCTGGGCGTGTAGGGGATCGAGATGGGAGGGAGAAGTTAATTACCTGAGCAGAGGGCATGGAGGGAGAGGTGATTGGAATGAGGGAGAGAGAGATATCTCACATGGCTACCCCTCCAGAGTCCCTGATGCATACTGAAACAGATTTGAGGGGGAGGTATGGGAAGAGGGGCTTGTTTAAGTGGCATCATGGTCCTTCCAAGACCACAGACAACATTGGAATATTAAACAGGAATCAAAGGGAGGCACTCATCTTTAGGCTATCTCCAACAGAGCTGCAGACCTGCAGCACTAAAAAGCATGAAGGAATGTTTTAAGTAAAGGTTGTTAAGGCTTGCTGTGAGGCACTAATGCAAAATAGATGCACTTTATATACTTGAATAGACTTTTTCTATACCTAGAAATATATCAAATATTTCTGACACATTTGTTATGGATGTATGAACCTCTGTATAAACAGTGTGATCTCTTAAAGACTGCGCCTGCAAGAACAAGAGAGTTTCACCAGACATGAAGAGGAATGCAGGGATGGGGAAAATTAAAGGATATGAGAGGAAAAAAGGAAAAGTAGAGTCCCATTAATAGAACCAACTTCAGAGCCAAATTACTGAGGCGCCGCAGAGATAGTGATCAGAGCGCGGCCGTGCACCCTGGGTCTGTTAACGCAGCACTCAGTGCATTTACATCACCATCATTACCGTCCTTATCATTAACATCGTTCAAAGCTACACATGAAGCCCATATAAAAGCTGTAATGGAGTACATTAGTTAACGTTGTGAGAGGTGAGCTCTTGGTCGGGTCCAAAGTCGTCCCACAGAAAGGGGGAATACAAAAAAGTCCACATTTTGGAGCCAGCAGTCCCCTTTTCTCCTTTCAAAAGAGGAAGTGGTAGAGCCGAGGCCTTCTCTGATTGGTCCCTGCAGACCAGCCCCGCGGCTCATTCGATGGCTGGACCGTAATTTTGTTAAGGGCACGGGTTGCTTCCTGTGCTGGCTAAACATATCTGTGTAAATGAGGTTTGGGATGCCTGAGGGGAGCGGGGTTGGAGGAGTGTG
>LKNJ01000172.1:67172-136634 GCA_002120245.1 Maccullochella peelii | reverse complement strand
GGGGGGGGTGGTTGCGGAGGGAGGACAGGGAGGTGGAATGAGGAAGCAAGGCCGAAGTAATGGAGGTTAAATGAAGTGGAGATAGAGGGAGAAATACAGCTGCATCAAACTTGCATTAGCTGTGATTAACAGGCCTGGTTCGAGTTACCGCTCTAACATTTCCAGACGTCAAACAAAGTTGACCCAGCGAGCTGAGAGCTGTGTTCTCGCTGACCTCCCGGGTCACTACCAGCCTAATGTCTCTCACAAAGCAGACCATAAACAAACATGCTGCGGTCCTCAAAGACAGAAACTGCTCTGACTCAAAGGGGTGTTGCATGTCCTTGCCCTCAATAAAACCTTCAATCATCTTTAGCATTTTAGTTCAGCAAAACCTTCTCTTGTTCTTAAATGGAAATCCTTCATGCAGTGCTGCTCAGCTATTGGAAGACTATTGTTCTAACAGTTTAAGAGGGACAAAGGAAGACTCTGCCCTGAGCTGAGCAGCTGTTTTATGTTTGCTAATAAAGACTGATCAGATCACATCTCCTGCTCCAGTCTGGATGGCAGGGGCAACTCTGCCCCATGGTCCACTCCAAATGTAATTACAGCCGAACAGTGACAGTTAGCGGCCCAGGAGCCAGGTACCCTCCACTCCCCCGTCCCCCGAGGCCGACACGCCCCTCTCTCCATCCCGTCCGTCCCTCCCCGGGCTCTATTGAGTCCTTTGCAGGCCCATAATTGGATTGGTCAGCATTAACTCCATTACAGCCGAGCAGTCAGGCACTTGATATTTCCAAGTTGTTGGCAGTAATTTGCTCCTATTAGCAGCTTTTACTGAGAATAAAAGTCAACGTGTAAACAATCAACTCAGTAGGGTTTCAGTGTCCAGTTTATGTGTTTGTGTGTATGCTCATGTGCATAAAAGGGTGTTTGTTTCAGAGGGAGATTCAATTTGCGGAGTCAAATCTAATCAGAGGACACAGAGGTCTTACAGGATAGAGTGTGTTGAAGTGGGTGTCACAGGGGCCGGGATGGCTCTTGTTACCCCAGAAGTGATGCAGTAATGGGACTGGGAGGCTGCTGATGGCTGGTACTGTAGTCAGGCTGAGGAAGGAGAGAAGGATGTAGACATGGGATATTTGAATAGTGTGTGTGCAGTTGTGTGTAGGAAAATGTATGCAAATATTTTCAAAGGATGCTTAAGGTAATATTTCATAGGTTTCCTGCAGTGTCTTTGGCATAATATATATATATAGTGAAATGAGGGGTTTATGTTGGAATAAAACTAAATGTCATAAATGCAAAGAGAAACATTTAAGGAATATTATCTATTATTACATTCACTTTTTTAAAAACAGCTACAATTTTTCTTTAACTAGGCTGTCATAGTCACAGGGTGTGTTATATGGCTCCAAGGTAGGTCCGCATGTGATCTTCATGTCCAATTTAAACAGGAGTTTAATTTGGAAAAGCAGGTACAGTATTCCATAAAACAGAAATTACAGAGAGACAAATTCTTACTTGTGACCAAAATCCCCAAAGTTACTGGAAAATATAATGGCCTGGATAGTGGCCCAGCACAGTGACAGATAGAAAAAGTGCTACTCTATCGTTTAAGCTTTTCACAGTCGTAAAACTTCTTTGGAAGTTTGTTCATGTTTGATTGTCTTACAATGTTCAATCTATTCTGTCACTGAATAGATTTAATGTGTTTTTTTTACACTGACCAACAGAAAAAGACCCTTTAATGTCAAAGTGAAAACAGATTACTACAAAGCAATTAATTACAAATATAAAATACATGTTCGCAGAAGTATTCACCCCCTTTAACATGGCACACCTAAATCCTCACCAGGGCAGCCAGTTGGATTTAGAAGTCACATAATTAGTTAAATGGAGATAACCTGTGTGTAGTCAAGGTTTTAAGTTGATTTTACTATAAATACAGCTGTATCTGGAAGGTGAGTCAGTATTGAGGCACAACCACGATAAACAGAAAAAGAAAACACTCCAAGCTACTCTGTGAAAAGGGGATTGGAAGTTGAAGTCAGGGCAGAGATACAAGAGTCAGCCGTCACATCAAAAGGTCTTTTTCTGCTGATCAGTGTCAAATGTGGGTACATTAAATCAACTTTGATTCAATAATGTAAAACAATAAAACATGAAAACAGTTATTCTTTTTATAAGCACGGTATGTTGCATTTCATTCCTGTCATTATTTTATTGTATAGTATGTTGTTTGTACTCAGTAACATGTTAACATGGTCTTGAGTTAATATAATCTGAATCTGATATTGTTAGGCCACCATGAAATCCTTAATTACATTTTCAATGAAAACATGGCCAAAACAGCAGCAAAACATAAAGAGGCGGGACCACACATAAAAATAAAGTAAGATAACGTAAAAATGGAGGAAGAGGGGAACGGTGAATAGCTGGAGAGAGAATAAGAAAAAGAGGAAACAACATATTATAACATAACTCGCACTGTGACATATAGTATAGCAAGAAGTAGCCATTAGCTGTTTTTAACATATTTGACTGTTTACACAAATGTGTAAACTGGATCTTTTAACTGGATTGTAACAATTTGGCTTTACGCTTCATTCAGGAACATGAGGAACATTAAACTGAGAGCAGAGGCAGCTCCAGGTCTCTACAGGAAGCAATAATCTAACTGACGATAACAATCTGAGTGAAGGAAAGAGGGAGGTGGGGGGATGGGGGGATGAGGGAAGCTGACAGTTTTATCCAGCTCTACTTCAGGCAGGTTATTTCTCCAGTTTAACCTGGAGAGATACCTGTCTAACTTCTTGCTGAGGTAGATTAAATGAACCAGTGCTGGGAACGAGAGGCCGGGTTTTTCCCTGAAACATCCTGACAGTCCATCTGCAGAAGAATGGGAATATGTGTGGTGACAATGATGTCCAAACCCAATGAATCAGACGGAGGAAGAAAATTGGCAAGAGGGAAAAAATAAAAGGAAATGCCTGGACTCTTGTTCTCATGTTAAATCAACCTTTTCTCTCCAGTTTGTCTCCTCTGCTCACCATGTGCAGAGAGAAAAGAGGAGAGCGGTTTCCTGACATTCATTCTTCAGACACGGAGTGAGGGGAAACTTGAAAGAGAGGGACCAGTAGTGTGGAGGCAGAAAGACTAGTTGATGGAGAGAAAGAGGGGGAAGAGGGGGTGGGGATCTGGGGTTGTGTCTGGGTGTCTGTCTCTGAGGAGGACCTCTCCACCTGTCGGAGGCCGCATTCCTGCACATTCCAGGGATCCCACAGACAAAGCGTGGTGAGAGGGCCAGGAACTGACCTTGGCTCTGCCTGTCAACAGCAGATCTCTCTGATAGAAATTGCAAGGGACCCATACTCACATGTGCATGATACAAGAAGACACAAGAAAAACACACGCATGACCGGGTGAGTGCGCGCACACACACACACACACACACACACACACACACACACACACACACATACACACACACACACACACACACCAACAAATATAAAGAAATACACACACAACATTGTTCCACTTTTGACTTCAATTAGATTTTTGGAAACGAATTGAGGATCTTTTGTTAGGGGCCTTTAATGACGAGTTGTCACTTTTGTTCTTAAAAGAATAGGTTGACATTTTGGCAAATGTCACGCTGCAGAGAGCAAGATGAAAAGATCGATGTCTGTACAGTAAATATGAAGCTACATCCAGCAGTTGGTTAGCTTAGCTTAGCATAAAGACTGAAAAAAGGGGGACACAGCTAGCCTGTCTCTGTCAGAAGGTAAACATTGTGTCGTTTTCACACTTCGGTTTTTGTACGGATTAAACAAATGAGATATGACTTGTTAATTAGTGCTGAGTTTTAGAGTTGCTGGTAGGCAGATTTGTTAGCTTTGGACAGAACTAGGCTAGCTGTTTCCCCCCCGATTCCATTCTTTATGCTAAGCTAAGCTACATATTTACTGTACAAACATGAGTGTATTTCCCAAAATGTCAAATATGAGTTCTGCGGATGTATAAATTCAAGTTAATAGTTTTCTCATATGCACATATTGACTGGATGATTAAGATTTCCAGTCATTAAGCAAGACTATCAAAGTCGTCCTAGAGGTTCAATGTGAGCAAAACCTGAATTATGTACAGTATTCCTTAGAGTTGATCTATGTTGATAATTATTTTGATAATCAATTAATCATTTGTCATTTTTCAAGCTTACTAGCTTCTCAACTGTGTTTTCTTTGTCTTACATTATAGTAAACTTAATATCATTGGGTTTTTGGACTGAAAAAAAGCAATCTGAAGATGTCATCTTGGGCTAGAGGAAACTGATATGGGAATTATTTTCTGATGTTTTATAAACCAAACAATTAAAAGATGAATTGAGAAAGTAATCAGCAGTTTAAAAACCTTTTTGCTCTAATATTGCAGCTCTAATATGTTTATAGTAACTAACCAGGGTTATGGATGGCCATACCATTACACACAATACAGTATATTCAAATCAGAAGAGCAGGAAACTAAAGCCACAACATCCTGCAGCTCCACACAGTTGGAGAATATCCTGAGGCTGTCTATCATATTGCTGTCTGTCCACCTCAGTTTCATACCACTATGAGCTCTGAGCAGTGTAGCATTTCAGCTGTTAACAGAGTGGAGGGATAGCAGTGAGAGGTGGGGCCAGGAGTGTGGAGGGTGCTGCTGCTTATGAATGGAGTTCATTCTCCCTGAGAGGACTTCAAACAGGCCCGCATCAATCAGCCAGGTGGAGCACCGGTGGCTGAGCCATGCCCGCCGGCTGTCAGCCCAGAGGTTTCAGATGCACCGAGCATGCCCTCTCACACGACAGACTGACTGACACACTGACCAGTAGTGAGCCAACTGGACTGCAGTCACACACACACACACACACACACACACACACACACACACACACACACAAATCTCAACCCCATCTCTTGTCTCAACTTTGTTGCCCCTTGTATGTTTTTCCCAACCCTACTGCCAGACAATTCTACAATATCTGCACATGGCAACTACGGTATGGTTAATATTAGGGAAAGGTCATGGTTATGGCAACTAAACCAATTGGTTAAGATTGTGGTTACGGTTAATCTAATCCAATGTAAGTGATGGGGGACAAAATCCACAGTCTTCGCTCTGTGCAAAAATACATTCTACAGTTTATATGAGGCTTCTGCAGTTTGAGTAAGACTAATCAGGTAGGTATCTTCCAAAGTTACTGTCTTTTTGGTTTAAGATTTCCTCTTTGTGTTTCCATGGTCAGTGTTTTCTTGCTGGGGTGCGGCTGAGGTGACAAAAAGGCTGAACTTTGGAGGATATCCTCTTGATTTGTCTAAGTCAGTCTGCTGGCGCCTCAAATTATCTTCAGATGAACATTCATGCACAAAACCCCATCCCCCATCACTGACATTATGATCGCTTTCAGAAGGGATTTCTTTGTGGCCTGTATGAACAGAAGGAACAATTACAAAGACCAATAACTGTTTCAATGTACATATGGCCATGTCAGTATTGTTTTAAAATAGGCTTGAAAAAGAAGTAAACCTATCCTTTAATGATACCCACCATATCCTCCCTTCCTTCCCCTCCCTTCAGAGGTGCCTGCATGAGCCATGATGATCCTTTATCTCTGCGTCGCTTATCTGTGGGTGTTTTAACAAGCGGGAATCTTTATCCAGCCTTAAAAAATACAAGGAAATGGGAATAAGCATTTTCTTGTTCCATTTTTCTTACTACTAAGCTACATAAAGCATAAAGCTATCCTAGAAAAACCCTAAAACCTCCTCCACAACAGTTCAAAACAAACAAAACACACCATAGTCAGAGCTTGAATATTCATCCATCCATCCATCCTTTTGTATATCCCAACAGGTATATGTGCTTCCTTCTTCCTTCTATGGAAAACAATTTTACGACTTCCTTCGCCACCAGGCTTTAACCAGTCAACAACAGATAGTAGATCATACAAACAGAGTGGACAGACACACTACTGTACAGCTTCTCAAAGGTCGAACAGGCACAACGGCTGGGCCTCTCAGTGGACTCGTCTTTGTGTTTGTGCTGCAATTATGCGCTCTCTCTCATCCACCCTTCTCCCCTTGTGACCTCTGGGTTAGGGTCAACATCCAAGACGTCCCTTCCAACATACACAATGGACCTCCATTCACAAGCCAGGGGAGGACAGAGAGAAGGAGCAGAAGAGCGTTCTCTCAGACATCAGACTCCCTATCGCTCCATCTCGCCATCATTTCCCCTCATCTGTCTGAGAAAAGCAGGCTGCACAGACTCTGCCCACATCCTCCTTCAGCTACGAGACCCCCTGTCTGCCGCCCTTCTCTCAAACAAACCCACTCAACCCATATCCCCCTGCTCTACAACACCACGTTGTACACTGCGTGTGAACCCGTGCCAAAACACACTGGGAATGGGCTGCAGCACAGAGCTTGTCGAACAAACTCCACCACACGCGCTTGCGTCGTAAAAACACACAATTCGTCTTTTTTCCTGAATAGCAGCTGATTCCAAAGCATCCATGTGTCACCTGCTGCCCTGTGTGAATTCAGCCTGATGCCACTGTCACAGTGGAGGGTGGTGGAGGAGTGAGGGAGGAGAGAGCGGACCCTCATGGCCGGGGGGTGAGAAGGAGGGGAGTGGAGGACGGCAGGAGTGGAGGGTGGTGGTGGGTGTACAGGGCTGGTGTTGATGGGTGGGCGGGGAGGCAGCGAGGATTTAAATGGAGATTGACGCCCAAGGGGTAACCTGGCAACAGGCAGGAGCTGCTGTCAGATTAGGATCTGAAAGAGAGAGATAACCACTTTACTGCCCCCTGGACTGAGGAGAGCTGGAGGGCTGCAGCGTGTGTGTGTGTGTGTGTGTGTGCTTAACCCGCACTGCCATGTAGCAGAAGGCAGCTGCAGAGTTGTTTCTAAAGACCTGGTTAAAATGCCAGACAGCAAAGCACATCCATCCATCACTGACTGCATCTCTGAGACATAATGTATGAAGAGGACACACACAGACAATATAAACACATGGAAATATCTAATATACAACTAGCGTTCGAGTTGGAGCAAGAGTGTGCATTTCTGATACGTCACATGCATGATTTAAACACAATTTCATCATATAGACCACCGGCAGCCTGTATTTACATGACAATAGTCTATCAGCATGGTTTTATAACGTCCTAATAACAGCAATGACAAACAGCAACCGCTTTACGTAGTGTAAAAGGGCAAAGGTCAGACATGAAAAGCCTGTTGAAACCTGTTGGAAAAAAAAGGTTTTTGAATAGAGACAAGCCTCAGAGCAAAATGATATGCAGTTGTATTATTGATGAAATTAATTGTTGCCTTGGAAATCTCGTCTTTAGACCGACAGACCGACATTGCCATCCATAGAGCTATGTGATCTGTCGGTCGGTCAGCCCACCACTTTGGTCCAGACTAGATTTCCATAAACTTTATACAGACATACATGGTCTTCCCAGAGGATGAATCCTACTGACTTTGGTGATCCCCTGACTTTTTGTCTAGCACCACCTCTCATTGTATGTAACAATTATTGGATGGACTGCCATTAAAAAATTTGGTTCAGACATTCATGTCCCCTCAGGATGGATTATAATAACTTCGGTAATCCCCCGATTTTTCCTCTAGCGCCATCATCAGGTCAAAATTTCAGTTTGTCCAATACTTTGGTTCATGACTAAATACCTGCTAAACTGATGACATTCCCATCAGCCTCAGCTGTGTCTTTGTGTTTAGTGATAAACAGTGCTAAATGTTTGCATGCTAATACACTGGTTAACAAAATACCTGCTAAACATAAACATGTTTGCATTGTCATTATGAGCAGGTTAGCATGCTAACATTAGTATTTAGCTCAAAGCAACACTGTGCCTAAGTACAGCCTAGCGTCTTGTTTTCTGCTTGAGTTAGCAATAAATGCTGCAGCATATTAGATTTTAAAGATGGGGGATTTTAACCTAATTTACCAAGTAGACACTAGTCTTTGGTGATTTTTTTTAACTAAAAAAAGAGATAAGATGGATTTATAGGAAGACTGGTCCACCAGATAGACATATTGATTAATGAAGATTGACAAACTGATCAGACAGAGCACTGATGAATGTAACAAGCTGGCTCAAAACAAACTTGTATCTGGTGTCCAATACACTGACTAGCTCTCTAAGTCAATCAATCGCGTGTGTGACTCTGTTTCCCTTTTTAAAAGCAGAAATCAATTAATTCTCCTCTGGATCCAGAGGACAAAGAGCATTAAAATAAGCATAAATAATTATTGGAGAAGCTATGAAGAAAAGCTGAAATAGACACAACATTCAGGGAGCGTGACAGACCAACACACACACAAATGCAAAGCCCGTAAAATATACTGATGCACACACACACACTCCAAAACTGAGGACAGTTTCAAAGACACACACAAGCCCACTCGGGGCCTGCTGGCTAGCGGATTGAGAGGGATTTGTTGGACGGCACGCGACTGTGTCATGGCAGCGCCTCCACCTCCCGTCAGCTGTGTTTGTGCAGTGATGGGGTGGGAGGGGAAGGGGGGTCTACAGAGGAGGACAGTCTATGCATAAAAGAGCCAGAAAAAAAGAGCATGTAAATCTTCTCGACAAGGAAGAGGGCCAGAGAGAGAGAGAAAAGAGAGGGGCACGGGTGAAAGTTGAAACAATCACTTTTTCTTTTGTGCAGGTGTTTTTGGTGTGCACGAGTGTAAAAGAGACAGAGAGAAAAGACGGCTGTGTGGAGGGTGAATGACACAGACAGACTTAATGGCATTAACCAAATAAGCTGAGTTCAGATCTGCTTTCTCCTTTGGTTTAACTTTTGGATGATTTGCATTTGCCCTTTAGCGAATGCAAACACTGAATATGTGTGTGTGACTGTGTGTAAAGCAGAGAGATCTTTTAAGGACTAATTTCATTCAGAAAAGTTGTTTAGGTTTAATCTTTTGAGGCCTTTATTCTTATAATGTCATGTCATATCATTACACAGACCACAGCTTATATTTGCATTTAATACGTAGCATGTTTTGTCGTGTAACAACTGTTTGATAAAATAAGGCTGTCATAAAACCATCTTCATAAAACAGTCACATGAACCCACAAATGGGAGCAAAGAAGAATCTGAGCCATTAATTTCATTACAACCAAAAACCACATAAAGACCAATAAACCAGCAGAGGATCGTCAGTACATCTAAATGAAAAAGAGTGTTTTATTGTGGGGCCATAAAACCTAATTTATGTTTTGACTATAAACCTAATCCACCATCAGAGCCATGAGTGTGGTCTGAGAATCTTCAAAGTACATTTAACAGTATTTTATTTTAGTGTGTGTCTGTGTGCCCTGTTGCTATGTAAAGCTTTCATTTACACAGGTATATGTGTTCAGACCTGTATTATACAACAGGTAGTTCCATATAATTAGTCAAAAATGTGTTCAAGTCTAAAAAGGCACAGCAAACACTTCTTCTGTATTATACTTGTTTTATCATTTCATTGTGTTGTGTTATGTAGGAGTACTTCTTTGATTAGAACTTCAGTTGTACACATGTGTTGGTAGCAATACAAAAGCCTGCAGTTATAGTGGATTATACCTGTGATCACCTTAAATAATGAACACTGGCCTGCAGCTGATTCCCTACAGCTGATTTGCCTGTAACAGACAGGTAGTCAAGACCAATTTGCATTGATAAATGATGTGAAGATAACGCTTCATCATATAGAAACTCTTTTGTTTCAACTTGAGTCTTTGTTTCTGAGTGCAGAAACAAAGACTCAACAAAAAACTACTAAAACATCTCACTGCTAAATAAGATTAAAATAAATAACACAATGACTCAAACAGTCCCAAATAATTTGTTTAGTGATATAAGCCAGTGGTGTAAAGTGACTAATTACATTTACTCAAGTACTGCACTTGAGTACAATTCTGAGGTACTGTTACTTTACTTGAGTATTTTAATTTTACGCTACTTTATACTTCTACTCCACTACAATTCAGAGGGAAATATTGTACTTTTTACTCCACTACATTTATTCAAGGGCCAATCACTTTGACAAGTGAGATTTAAAAAATATAAATCAATTAAAACAACCAAAAGTAAGTAAAATAGGTAGAATTAGCTGCAACAGCAACATGCTTACATGTTAATCAGTACAATAACCCAATAGTATAATATATACTAATATAACACTGGTAGGGGCCTTTTTACTGCATGATAGAACTTTTTACTTTTATATCTAAAGTACATTCTGCTGATAACTTGAATAGTTATATTTAAGTATTAAGACTTTTAGTTGTAGTGGAGTATATTTACACTGTGGTAATGCTACTTTGACTTAAGTAAAGGATTTGAAAACTTCTTTCACCACTGATATTATTATTTGAACTTGAAGATTGAGTGATTCAGCTCATAAATAAATCACAAGAATCAACAAATCACAAAGCAGCTGCTACAGTAAAGTAATACAATAACTTCTTAAAAAATATATATGTGTGTCATCACTCACTTGAAACAAGATTTTTCTGCCTTCTGTTACCTTTACGATTGTTTTTGTGGCATTTCTGCCTTTTTGAGACTTAAACAGAAAGAGAGAAAGAAAAGAAAGAAACTCGTAACTTAACTCGTTAGAAAGCAGAAAGGATTTTGCACACAAAGTTGTCACAAATACAGTAAATGACGGGTAGCATTCAGCTATTTGATTATCAATATTCAACATAAAGCAGGGATGGAAGGAGAGGGTCGTAAAGAAGAGGGGATAAAAGAAAGATAGGCCTCTCTGGTTCTCATTTCCAGTCTGTGGACATTACCGCTTCATTAGCAGGCAGCATGTGCTAAATATTATTCTGACTCTGATGGCTATCACACTCCTATGTAATGAGATACAGGCCCTGTGAACACACACATCTTAGACGTTTTCTCTTCCCCTCCAACACCTCCTGACCCTCCTTTTACCTCTGAGCAAGTGCTTTAGCTAATGTGTCTGGTGTGAGTACGTGAACATACTGTACACTTGTGAAGGCTGTAGTGCAAACACCAGAGAAACCTAAGGAAGTAAGTAGAAGGGAAAAAGAAGTGGAAAAAACGATACAGATCCCTAAACTCTAATCCATATCATAGGCTACTACGTCTCCCTCCCTGCGATACCCAGATCTCATTTCAGTTCCAGGACTTTAGGACCTCGCTCTTCACTCTCATATCTCCCTCTGGCCGATTTAGGAGAATTATTCAAATGAAGGAGAAACTTTGTCCGATAAAGACCCTCAGATGTTCTTTTAAGGACCTTTGAAGGTTGCAGATAGAAAAGGGATTCCTCTAGAGTCGTTCCCTCATTAAGAATGATAATTGAGATCTGGATGTGTTTGATATACACCACTAAACTAAAGGTCTGAGCTGGTTACTGAGGGAGAGAATAGTTGAGCTCAGGGCAAAGGGAAATTTTCCACTGTGGGAAACCTCATGAGCTTTTTAAATGATTTGTCATACATTTCGGTTCAACTCTGTTCAACACTTAATATAGGTATGTAGTATTTAATGAAAGGTTCTCTAAAAAAGTGCAAATAACAAAACAGAAGTGACTGGTCTGGTGTGCAATCACTTATTACTGAATTAATTACAACGTACTGCTGTACAAGGTTTTGTAGCTCTATTAAAAGTGTCTAAGTAAAAGTAGCATGTAAATGTATTTACATTTTATTTAAATTGTATGAAAAGCAACATATGTTGGAACTAAAGGATTCATAGCACCTGAAAGTTTGTGATTTTGATTGATACTGTCTGCACAGATCAAACATGTTGTTTGCTCATCAAATTATCAGACAAGACTTTTTTTTTTAATCACAGTTCTGGGGGGAGAAAACGCTTTATTTTGAAGAGAACATTTTTTAAATGGTGCTTAAAATAGGACTGAGTGGACAGGGGAGGAATAAGTTTGAGCAAAGGCTACATACATCCAGTAGTAAACAGGAGACACAATTATAGCAGGTAGATATTATAGCAATAAGAGTGTGTTTTATGTGAATGCATCGGATCCTTGTCTTTCTTTTCCTCATTTCCATCTTCTCTTATTATTTTCTCTCTTTCAGAAAAGCACACACACACACACACACACACACACACACACACACACACACACACACACACACACACTAATCCACTAATCAGTCTCTGGGCTAACCTTGCTTGATTACTACTACCCCCTAGAGGTACATATTTCAGTACAGGAATACAAAAAGGAGGCCCTGCTGAAGTTAACTTTCAGTGGTGACAAAGAACTATATTTCACAGAGAAGGGGAAGTAAAAAACATGTTGATCTTAAAAAACATCTGACACAAAAAACGGTTTCAGAACAGAAAATTTAAAATTGGTGGGTTGGGATTTACAGTCCTAAATCTGTGTTCAGACATCATACGGATTCTGGCGAGACGGCAACTGGAAATGAAAGAATTAATTGAATTTGCTGTAACTCATATCAGCTGAAAATCAGTGTCTTTCTTAGCCCCACCAAAAACCCACTGACTAATTTAGAGTATGAATAAAAAAATTCAAATGTAACACTTTCAGCAAGCACCAGTAGTGGCAGAGGAAGTACTCAGATCCTTTTCTTAAGTAAAAGTACCACAATAAAAAATAAAATAAAAATACTTTTACTACAAAGTAAAAGTTTTACAAATGAAAGTAATAAAAGTAAAAGTACTCATAATTCAGACAAATGGCCCCAGAGAGTGTTACTATTATTTATGATATTATTGGATTATTATTACTGATGCATTGTTGTGCAAGTAGCATTTTACAGTTGAAGTTGGTTGAGGTCGAGCTAATTTGAACTATTTCATAAACTGTTGAATAGCTGAATATATAACTTTGCATCATAATGTAACTAAGTCCAGAAGTTGAACACATGTACTCACACTTGTCTACTCATGTCTACCACAGAACAAAAACTACATTATTAAAGCCACATTCAGTTTATATACTGAACTGTCCACCCGTTAAATTGCAGGTTGCATAACATTAAAACGAGGTGGGACTGCGTTCGGATGGAGAGGGCGAGGATCTGGTGGAAACAGGATGAGGGTCACGATATAATGTTGAGTATTATCAGTGCGTTGGGTCTGAACTCTGCTATCGGTGTGTTATCGGGCTATTTATGCTCCATTGCAATAAGGCATTATGACCTCCCAATCAGAGCTGGGCTCAGAGATAAAGGCCAATCAGAGCTCAGAGGGCTGATAAAAGCCAATCAGAGAGGTAGAAAGTGATAAGAAAGCAGACCTGGCCCTGCAGGTGATGAGCTCCGGCCTCAAAGCCACACAAACCACATGCAAATGCACACACACACACACACACACACACACACACACACACACACATGCTAGTGTAGTATAAGAAAATGTTTTCAACTGTGCATAGTACTATAGCTGAAGTTTGTATTTAATATCTTAACAATCTATCCTGGTCACAGACCTGCACTTCTTTTTTAAAATCAAATTTAGTTAAATAAAAATATGAAAGTTGGTCCTATGAAAACTTTTCTCATTACAGTAAAATACAGTACAGAATAAATAGTTTTCACAATACCACACACGCCAAGACACATTGTGAAATTATCTTTACAGTAAAATATGCTGTTATTGCAGTAGTGCTGTTTATTTCAGTCACAACTTTTTTACTGTGATTTAAAGTGTAATATTTTTCAAAAGTTTGTTTAATATTCAGTGTATTTATAACATGAACGATGGACAACAAACCTCCCACCCTCTCACCACACAAATGTGCTCACATTGTGAAAAGAATGACTTGTACTGTGTCATCTCAAACCTACCAAACCAGTTGCATTTTAATCTTAAAGTCTGATTAAAGGTCACTTTAAGTCTGGTTGCCGTAGCCTCAAACAGATGTGTGATTGCTAGGAGAAAATGCTAAATAAATAAATTAAAACACTGGTTTTCTCTTTGAATTGAGATTTAACAAATGTTGGTGAACACTTTTGTATCTTTAAGGCAGAGTAGCGACAAAACACAGCTCACGCTTAAAGCATGCCTTTGCTACATACCTCATACATTTTGTATGCCACTGCCTCACGCCAGTACAAACTTACAGCAAAGCATGTTTTCTTTGGAAAGCTGTTAGACTATAATATATTCAAATACCCCCCCATCCACTTCATTCAAAACTTTCACATGGCAACAGTCGACAAATGTCAAGCAGAATAAAACAGAAATCAAACATGATCAAGCCTGATTAACTGTTTAGTTGGTTGCTTATTATGTGTGATGTTTACAGTAAATCACACATGTAGTTCAAACACAGACCTGACAATGTTCAGTTCGTGTTCCTTCGATAAAGAACCTGATTTTCTTTACAAGTCTCTGGAGTGAAAGGGTTGAAGGGCGATAACAGGGTGGAGGAGAACATTTGAAAGACCTTCAACAAAATGAAAGGTTAGCCAGAAAGAGATCACAGCCTGCAATTACAGCAGCGTGCTGGAGTGATGGAGGTGATAACGTGCTCTTGGGCGAACAGAAAGCTGGCCCTCTGAACCTCAGCTCACCCCGTCTTCCTCCACCTCCAGCCCAAAGCGGCCGAGCAGAAGTCCTTGACTTTTTTCAAAGGGGTCTCCCAGAGGTCAGGCAAAGGTCGCGTACAGGAAGGAGCTGGGAAGTGCACGACGCAATCAGAACTTCTCATCTTATGGTAAGCCCGCTTCATTTTTCTTGGTTTTTTTTTTGTCTATTCCATTTTAGTTGATTGTTCTGTGTTTTGTGTGGCTGATACGTTTAGGCAGAGGTTTTCCACGCACTGCTCAGTGAGTCACCGCTGTTAAAAAGAAAACGTTGCAGTATGAGGACAGTCAAAATGCAGTCAAAGCGGAGATCAGTAAAAACAAGCTGTTGCAGGAAGCAGATTTCAATTCAAAACCATTCTCTGGAAAAGTTGCTCACATTAAAGGTGTGTGTGTAAAAATGAAAAACAAAAATCAAAACAGGATGAGAGGAGGCAGACGGTCCGTTCTGCTGCCATGGCAACATCCTCTATGGTTCGTCTGCTCTTCAAGTGCACAGCTCTAAATATGAATTAACGGTGCCCTGTGTGATGTTTACGTTCAGTGATACTCATTGTACTCGTTGTGTGTACCCTTGAGGCCTGACAAACATGCTGAATGCATTTCCTTCCTCATAAAACATTTGCAAAGCTGATGTTTTGGAAATATTTTAAATTCTGCAATATTTACATCCATGTTTACTAGCTAGCAGTCTTCTTCTGCTACGTTTCTTTACATGTTACCTCCGCCAACTGTCAATCAGCAGAATAGTGTGAAACCGGCAGCAAGGTCGGCTGTATATGCATCCTCATGCCCGTCACAAAACGGGGATGCACTTGTAAAGATGTTGCCTCGTAGAGTCAAAAACTCTACAGGGTACCTTTAAATACTGCATCTCACCCAGTACCCCACAACACATACTGTATATACAGTATACTGTATATACAGTATGTGTTGTGAGGTTTGCGTGTGTGTGTGTGCACACACACGCAAACACTCACATCCATGTGCACGCACTCACAATTCACCTCCCTTTCACCCCTCTTCCCTGGGTGGGAGTCCATTTCCGTCTGCTGATACATAAATAAATAAAGGGGTATATAGTGCCCCAGGACTGGGATGGAAGAGACAGAGTGTTAAAGCAAGAGAGAGAAAGAAAAGAATAGTGGCGGACAGACGGAGGAGAAATGGGGGGGGGGGGGGGGGTTGTAATTGTTTCCCAGCTCGGGGAAGTTCAGTCCCGATGCGACCGGGCCGTCTCTCCCCACGGAGCCCACCTCCCCTCTCTCCCAGACACGAGAGGGAGGCCTCAATCAAACATATGAGCCACAGAACATGACCTGGCAAGTTCAGCAGGAAAAGAGGGCAGAAGGAGAGAGTTAGTGTGAATTGATTGAATTACACTCGGCCAAAAACACCATGTGTGGGGCTGAAAGTGGAGAGACTGACAGGCTGTGGTTAATAACGACTATGCACTGATTAAGACTGTTGTTATGACGGCCTATTTAACATTAATGTTACACTATTACCATCATAGTACCAGTATCAGAGAAAGTTACACATATCTGTGTGTGCGTGTGTGTGTGCGTGTGTGTGTGTGCTGGATAGAGTCTTCTAGAAATAGAGAATTAGGGATTGGGGAGGAATAAGGTTAATTGAGTTTGTTTTGTTTGGAGCCAATCTAATGACGGGTGAAAAAAATAAAGTTATGCCTATAGGGGACTGAAGGAGAGACAAAGAAGAAGTGAAAAAAAAGGGAGATTTTGAGCAAATACGTCTGCATTTGTCTTCTAGGGATCATATATCCTTTCCCCTTTCTCTCATCTCATCCCTCACTTACCCATAGAGGAGAATAATAGCTCAAAGCACCAAAAATAATTACACTTCCAAATTTATTCATCTAATTTAAAATGGCCATCCGCACAGAAGCATTGTACGTGGTAGAAAGGGGGTTTCCTTACGCTAATTCTTGCTGTAAGTGTTGTCGTATCGCTCGCAGTCGTATCAGCGTGGGCAACAGAAGCAAACTTCACCTGCCAATCATAAACAACCCGTCAGCTAATTACACAGGACACAGGCTACATAGCACTATAGTGCATCTACAGTCTACTCTTATGCACAAATTAGTCGAACTGAAATTAAAATTCATGTTTGTTTAGAAATCAGTATATGTATCCTCCATGTTGGTTTTGACTTTGTTCATTTGGTAAAAATTGTACCAAAAAGAAGAAATTTAAATTGTATTTCTTTTTGTGTCGCGTCTCCGGGGGCATGAATTTATGTTACTCCGTGTCCTGATTCGAGTCATGGAGTAACATACGGAGTGCTGGGGTTACAGGACTACTTGCTGCTGTGTTTTGACAGTCTCGTGGTTTGCCATCACACCACAACCACAGCTGGACCCACGAAAGACAGGTAATGCTAGCTAGTTCCCCCTCTTTGTACGAGGGAGGACAAATACAACACTGAGTGTGCAGGAGCCTGACAGTAGCACTCAGCAGGGGTTGAAATAACATCCATGAAAAGCAACGTTTAGTGGGAATCAGTGCTAACAGTAGAAAGCTAGGCTAACTAGTTAGTCTAGCTTGCTAGCGTCCACTTTCCACCCGGAATACAAACATAACAGGGCAATGGGTCTACCCAAAAGTTGAATGTAGAAAAGGAAGGATGTCTTAAATCTAGTAAACCAGAGCTGTGTGAGCTTGTTGAAAAGGGGGAAAAAAACCTTATATAAACGTTCATATAATGTGCTCCAGTCAGTAGCTCACCATGGAAGTTGACAATGCCATCAAATGTCAGTCTACCAAAAACGTCCATGTTAGCTTAGACGCTGTTTCCATGAATATGTCTGAATTTATTTTTTGGAGAAAAAAACACAATATACAAAAGTTCAGTTTGACTTTAAACTTAGAAAAAACATTTGACCTTTGCACCAAAATGCTGTCTTGCAAAACAGAGGTTCACTGTTTACCCTCTTATGGTACATTGAAAACTATTTATGTTTGTTGTTTTTCTGGTTGAGCAGAGTGTTTTTTGGGGTGGGGGATATGATGCAAGTCCACCAGTCAGACCAGTTCTCATGACAGAAGAGCCAACAGTTAACACACTGAGTTGCACACATGGTGTATTTGCTTACATTTGCATGGGCCTTATTTTTGGACTGGGACATCCAGACCACATGAAGCCTCCATTGTTCATAACTGCTGCATTAAACACCTCAGGGCTGCTGCAAAACAGAAACTCCTCTCAAGCATTTTCCACAGAACAGAATCGAAATAATCATGTAGTCTCACTGACCATCGGAAGGACTGACTTGGCCACAGGGTGTTAAATCTCCAGTATGGAGCAACATTAGTGACAGCGTGCACCAGCCTTGTCAAAAACTGGGCCATACAAATTTTTTTTTGTCCTGTGACTCTACAAAATCCAGCGCGGCAGTCATCTCCAAATCTCCAGCATCAGTGGGATATTGGGGTTTGAATGTAATTACTCTATGACCACTTAGTTCAGGCTGTCACTGCTAAGGTCACATGAATAAGCCTCCATATTTGTCTCTAATCGAGCCACTAATCTGAAAGATCTAAGAGCCTGAATCAATCCTCCATTCTGCCTCTATTGATCTCATCTCCTCCGTCTACCAGTTTCACTCTGGCTTTTTCCGTCTCTGTCTCCTTCCCAGCGTGCTCTTTGCAGTAATGGATACTGAAGATGTCAGGCAGATTTAACATTTATTGCTTATTTAAAACGGCCTCTGACCCACACACAATACCCTCCACCACATCCCTGCAGACATGACCAAAAAAGAGAAAGCAGTGCGTCTCAGTGGGTGCAGTTAACGTTAAGGGGCTGTCACTCTTATTGTTGCAGTAGCCATGAAATGATCGAGCTTGGCTAATGGCTGCCTTATCTCTGCAGCAGGCTTAATAATGGCTGTTCAAAGCCTGCTTCTCCAGGTGGGAGTTATGTCATTAAGCCTCAATATTACACTTAGACTAACCACAATAACCATATGGTCTGAGCTCAGAGCAAGATACTGAAAGATTTTCAAAGCCTGGAGGACCAATGGATCAAAGTAGGGAAACCTGATTGTAAATGTCTACATGTGTCCGTTCCTCCTGTGTTAGCAATTATGTGCATGCCTATTTGTGTGTGTGTGTGTACAGTCAGTTACGCTCATGTCATACTTTGCCTGCAGTGTTTTCACAGGCAGCTGAAGTGAGTGAAATTGCCTTCCTTTTTTCGTGTTCGTTTATGTGTTCTAATTAATCAAATTCCACACGGCCAAACTGCAGTGCTTCATTCATATTTATACAAAAGAAACAGAAATTTTAAAACCCTGCGGGAGAAATCATCCATGCACCATGGTAACAAAATACAGCAGGAGGACGCTGAACCGAGACTCGAGCCACAACATCACTTAACACAGTCCAAGGCTAAATTACAGAGCAAGGGATGCAAGGGGTACGATTTGGAAAAGGAGGAGAATTTATGTTAAAGAGTGTTTGAGCAGGAGAATAGGATGGACAGAGGAAGATAGAGAAAGAACAAGGATGTTACTCAGAGTCATCTGTGAAAAGTGTACAGCATGGACTCCTCTTTCATCCCTCCATCCAAACTGGAGCAGGAGGGCAAGAGCAGAAAAAAACTGTGTGTGTGTGTGTGTGTGTGTGTGTGTGTGTGTGTGTGTGTGTGTTTGGTGGGGGTAACTGAACTTACATTGCATGCCCTCAGTAATCTATAGTCTCTCAGCAATACAATACTAACACTGACATTAGAATACATGAACAGGGCAGACTAACTCTCAGCAGTGATTTAAGTATGTCGCACACATGCACATACTGTACATACACACACACACACATCCAGGTTCTGCATCAGCATAAGGCTCCTTAACACTAATTATTGTTATTACTTTTGTCCATAAGACAAAGTAAAGGAATGGTATGTAACAATGGGATACATCATAGTTGGCTTGTGACGCTGATAGCGTCCTCATGGGAACATTTGTTTTATTTATTATTTTATTATTGTTTTATGCAAAAAGGTTTTATTGGTGCCTTAATGTCATTTAATGTTGTACCACTTGTTTTGTGTCACTGTGTAGTCCTGAGGTCTTTGTTTGCTTTTGTTTTATGTGAGCTCACCAACGCAACATGTCATCAACTATGCAGAAATGCTAATAAAGTAATAATTCTTTGTTACTTCCATTTCTATTTTACCATTAATCTCAATCATTTCTATTCCAACTTGTCAGCAAGATCTTTCTAGTGCTATTATTTTATATTTGTTATTTGAGATCGATTGTAATTGTGACTATCCAAATCAGAATTTAAAGGAATTTGAGTTTGGTTCGGTACTTCCCAATATACTTATAGACAATATAATGTAATGACTGTACACGAAGACAGGAAGACAACTAATTGATGTACAACTAAACAAAGACAACAACGCTAAACAAAGACAAACAAATGAAGTTAGTGTTTACAGGCAAGAGGTATGAAAACATATACATATATAATGTGTAGATTAATTTGTTACTGAAAAATGTATATACAGGGTTGCGGCATGGTTAGTACTGTTCTGTAGTGTAAAGTAGTGCGAGAATGTGCAGCTGGCGTAAAACTCTACTGTACAGACATGGTTTATGTTTACTGTAATTCTCATTATGGAGTGACTGCAATGTGTCTTTAAAGGAGGAGGGACAGACAGAAGGAGGAAGATGAGAGAAACAGAGCAACAACGTTTGTGTTTGAAAAGAGTTTTGCTTCATTAGGATGAAGGGGAAAGAAAAGATTAGCAAAAGGAAGAAAATGACCGAGTGAACCAAGATGTGTCTTCCATAAGTCAAAACTACATCCAGATGAGTGAGCCGGTCAGCTAACCCTCTCCATGTGACATGATCCTGAAGTATTTTCTGCCTTCACTGAGGCTTCAAATCAACCGCACATTTTATTAAACAGACACTGTGATTGTGGAGATTAATACACAGAGAGAGCAGTAGATGGAGAGCGATCAGACCAGACAATGACCATCATGGCTGTGGAGAGAGTGGTATTTACATGAACTCTGGGCAATCCAAATCACTGCTGCAAAAACATACACTGCAAAACAAAAACATACAGTACTGCAGTGCTAAATATAAATGTGTCAACTTCTAGTCTCCGAAAAGGTGGATGAGGGACATACTGCAGTGTTTCACTGCTGGTGTTTACAGAAAACACAGTCAGTAACAAAACCCATATACAGTGGGTGTTTTACAGTTTGTATTTACCACGTCGGCAACCTCAGATGGAGGTTTGTCAGATCCTTCAAGTGACAGTTGAGGCTGTTTGAAGCGTCACATTGAAATCCTGAAAACACTCTCTCTTCTTCCTACTGTCTGCTGCCTGTGATCATTTTAAAATCATGAACTCTAATTATTCACAGCATTTGATTTCACTATTGGATGGGTTACATATCATTCCTGCTAGGGCTGCAACTATAGCCAACTATTGATTATTGTGATTATCAATTCATTTTTCAGATTACCCATGAACCATTTAGTGTATAAAATATCAAACAATAGTGAAATATCCCCATCACAGTTTCCTAGAGCCTAAGGTGACTTCTTGTTTTGTCTCTTCTGTTTTTATAAAATGTATAAAGAGAGAAAAGCAGCAAATCCTCACAGTTCAGAACCTGAAACTGGAGAATTTCTTACTTTTTTATTTGATAAACTATTTCTGATGTTTAATAGATTCCGAAGTTAGTTGGTCATCAATCAATCATTGACTATGTATCTTAGTGTTCACACCATCTTTGATTGGCAAGCTCAACATGTTGTGGGTTAAGACTGTGTGAAAAACTCATAATTAATGGACTTTACTGCTCTATTTTCACCAAACAGATGGGGGAAAAAAAAGTCCTCTATTTCAAGATTCTCTGTTGCTGTGATTTGGAGCAGATTAGCTTGTTGTGGTTTGAGTTTGTTTTGGTGTTTCTGGGCTGCATCATCTGTGTCTAAATAAGGCCTCCTCTCTTCATCGCCCCTCATCGTTGCTGTGTGATAGCTCACCTCCTCGCTGTCTGCATCGCAACTCACATCAAAGGTCTGCTCAGCGCACCAATCCTGGCCTCGTGCTGGCTGATAAAGCAACACCTCATCTGTAACTTCAACCACAACCCTCACTCCTGTGCAATCTGACTATCTGCTCGAAACCAGCCTGCACTTGTACGTCTGAGGCTTATTTTCAAAAAGATGAAAACTGCAGAAAAGTGCGGGAAGGTGGAAAACTACAACAGAAAAGAGAAGGCCAGTAAGAGAAGTACACTCTTAACTTTACTGCACTGTCCGTTTGTGACAAGAAGAGATCCAGTTACATGCTTGAACTACTGTCTGAGCAAATCGGAAGCATTCAAGACACCCAACCCCCTCCCAGATATTGCTGATTAAATAACAAAGCCATGATAATCGAAGTTGCATTTCCATTTATGAAATCTAACTCACAGGCTGGTCTACCACAGGGGCTGTCGTCCTGTCCCCCCAAATCATTCCCAAACAGTCTGCCTGACTTCTGCACCCCATGCCAAATGCAGAGAAGGAAAAGGGAAAGGAGAAAAATAAATAAATCCTCAATTTTAATGGCTCATTTCCGTGGGACGCTACCCTGAAGCCACGGGCCGACATCAGTAAAGAGACAACCCCTCAACCCCAATCCTCCATTAAATCTTCCCATCCACGCACACTCTGAGCGCGCATAACAGCCGGGAGTATGTCTAATCTGATTTTTCAGTTTGGTCCTCCTCTCCAGAAAGCAGACAGACGGTCTGCTGGTGGCAGGGCAGGTGAAACTACCGGCCCAAACAAGCTGAATTCATGATTAGTTATTTATATGCTTGCTCCTGTTTGTTCGTTTGTTTGTTTGTGTGTCTGGGCAAATTACCTGTGAGAGTATACGAATATCTTAAAACATAAAAAAAGAGATAAGAAGTAGCAGTGATGGTTTATTAGTTAAAGTAGTATTTTCTGAACTTTAAATCTCAGTAAAACTCAATACCCAATCTGTAATTTTTGTCCATATAAATTATACTGTAGGTATGTTTGGATGTATTTGAAAAACATTTATTTATCCGATCATAATTGAAATTCTTGATAAAATATAATAGACCAGCAAAGGAAGAAAGGACGGGGGAAAAAAAAGTTGTTGCCATGTTTACATATTTAGGAGAACATGTGAGCTGATTACACAGATTTTAACGCTGCGTTTCTGTGTCATCTCTTATTTTTCGATCAGAAATGCAGAAAAAAATACATGATACTGTTTCCAAAACCTAACGATAACTGAGGAAGCTTTTGCTGTATTTCAAAATAAAAACCCTTGATAATTTGATAATGATTTGACAGGTCGTGTGATTCATTTTTTAATTAGGTTATCACACAAAATATCTTCACCTGCAGAAGCTGACGTTTGTTTGGGAACTGTTGCTGACGTGGGCTTAAAGTCCACTGAGACGTTGTACACAAACTGGACTGTACAAACAAACCCGACTTGATATGACCTTTAAAGTTTTTTTACTTTAACCCCACTTTGTAGCATTTATAAGCAGTAATAAATTAATAAATACACTATAGTGTAGTTGTAACTGCTGTATATTGTTAATGGATGACTGACAGCATAATATAACACAGTTGTGAATGTAAAATGTTATGTATTTATTTATTTTATCCATTAATTGTATTTATCAATGAAATGCTTATTCTTAATACTCAATTCAAAGTCTGCTGATGAAGGCCACAAATGAACCTCAAGTTAATATTAAAAAAACAAATAAAAGTCTAACTACTATTTTAGCATCATGAATGGACCTTCAAGTTCTACTCTTCATGAGTTTTTAACAGATTCATATTAAAACCCGCCTAAATAGGGGGGTAAAGTGTTATCCAATAATCAATCATAAGAAAAGTGGATAAATACATATCTTAAACGGCTTGATAATTTCGCCCAGTGTGTCGTATAACTGAACAGCACTGGTAGGTCCTACAGAGAGCTGTAACATAATCAACTGGCACATTTGATGCTTCAAGACGCAGACGTGGAATCAGATGAAGAAAGAGGAGAACTGGATATTTTGTTCTGCGCTATCAGTGACTGCATCTGCCGTTCAGTGTCACCCCCGAATGGTCTCTGCTCCGCTGTTGTCTCCACGCCGCTGTGTGCCTCCTCGCAATGGTGTTATGTACACACACCTGATGATTAATATGCAGCAATGAAGCAGTGAAAAGAGGGGCGAGGGGTAGACGAGAAACAGAGGGGAGAAAGGCCTGATGGGAATCTCTTCGGGACAGTAAACACTGCATGAATTAACCTATCAGAGCGCTGACGACATGAGACGTGACCAGAAAACAAATGAGGAGAGGGAGAGAGGAGAAAGAATATATAATAATAATAGTAGATATACAGGACACATAAACAGCACCAGGGACAACTGAGATTTTGAGAGTGTGTATATTTTGAGGATTATTGATTTTCTCTAAAAAATATCCTGTATTAGTTTCAGGTGATATATTACAGATATTACAAAAGTCAGAGGTATATTATATTGTTTTACAGAATGCTTATGTATGCATGTGTGTAAAAGTGTGTATAGTGCGTACTCAATGTCAATCAAGCCAGTTTCTAATTAAGAGTTGCTGTGCAAGGTTAGCGATTGTTGCCAGGGAAGGAAATCACTATCAGCCTCTCATTTTCATATGAATGAGCTCTTTTAATTAGACTGAACAGCTAATGAGAGCCTATATCAAAATAATAGAATGTTTTACCAGCTATGTAAGAAGTGAACAAAAAAACCCTGCAGATGATGACATATAGGACGAAAAGGAGCTGAAGACAGAAATAAATGGAGTGAAAGGCACGGAGATTAACTGGTTCTGAGCAGAAAACAGATATCTGTTGTCTTTGAACCTGTAATGTTATTTCTGCGCTGACAGAAGTTCAAAGAATCCGAAGGCCGAGACTGAGTTAGACTTTGGTGCACAAAAGGAACGAGGAGGAGAAAGAGGGAGAATAAATGTCGACTTGCATGTTGTAAGTCTGGTATGCGTGTGTATGTGTGTGTGTGTGTGAGAGAGAAAGAAGCAGGAAGGGAGATCTCAGATGAAAAGCAGAAGAAGAAAAAAAAACTCTCTTCCATTGTTGGAGTCTTCGTGTTCGTGTGTGTGTGGTTGTGAAGCGTGCGCACATACTTGTGTGCCTGCTATAATTTCTCCATTTGAAGGTTAATTAATGCTTGAAGTAAAAGCTACAGGACTACGAATCAAAGACAGTAAACAGTCCTACAGACGCCTTGGGGGATTATTAGAAAAATAAATGAAAGCTGCATAAAACAATTAAAATATTTGAAATGTGAACTTTGAGAAGCAGTTTTCCCTCCGCTTTCCTTTGATAACACTAAAATGATCAAGGACAAGTGAAATAAACTTAGAGCAAAAGCATGTGAGCATAACACTGTACAAAACCATATACTATTGTCAGTGCAACGCATTACTAGCAACCAAACAACGTATAGAGTACTAGTGGGTTTCCATGAGGAACCTGTACAATTATCTCTGTAAAATACAGTAAATGTAAACTTAATTTCAAATATAGAAAATGACAATATAATAATCATAAATTGCGAGGTTCTCCACTCTGCATCTACCACTTCAAACAGAAAACAACAGATAATTGCAAAAACACAAGGGGCACAAAAATGCAGTTTAGGCTCCTTGAAAGAAGTAGAAGACGTAAGAAAGTGTGCGTGATGTTAGTGGTTGGGAGGGCAGTGTGTATATATATATATTTTATTTATTTATTTTTTTTTATTTGGGGCTGTGCCGTGTGCGTGTCAACACCCTCAATCTGGAAAACCAGAGGGATATGAGCTAATTAAGGAGGAAGACAACTGAAGGGGCAAAACAGAGAGAAGAAATCAAATTAAAGGCAGGGGGGGATTAGTGAGAGAGAGGAAAAGTACTTTCTACTTTTCTAGAGTTTAGCTCAAACATTTGGAAAGAGAGAGGACAACACAAAGTGGGGCAGTAAAAAGGGAATAGAGAGTTAGAGAGACAGATGAAGAGGGCTTTTGCTAAAACTGATCTGGAAGTTATTTCAGACCACGTTTGGTCTTTAAATGAACCCCCCCGCCCTGTTTTTATATGTTCCGTTTGTCTTACTGTCCCTTTTTCTTGTCGTTTTCTCTGTCTTTGTCTGTCTTTCTGTCTCCTTTTAGTTCTCTCAGAGGAGCTGTCCCTGTCCCAGCCCCGGAGCTCGTATCTGATGGGCAGCGGGCCACTGTTTTCATAAACACAGTTTTTGGAGGGCTAGCATACATACATAAACAGCAGCACCACAGGCTGCAGTGTCAGATCTCCTCTAAACCTCCGTCACTCACTCTGCTCTTCTAAAAGCCCCATCAGGCAGTGTTTGAGCCAGCCTGACAGTGCTGGGCTTTCAGATGGGTCCCAGACAGAACCAGAGCCATGTTTGGGTCCCCCTGCAGACACTGAAACCCCCACGGCCCGTCAGAACCCCACTGTCCCTGCCTGTCAGTCTTGGATTAACTCTGTATACACACTGGGCCATTACAGTACACACAGCGTAGACCTCAGGGCACAATAAATATCCTTTAATCTGATAACCTTGTGTTTGCTTAAAAAATAAAGTTATTTGGAGGTTTTTGTGGCTTTAAAATGGTATGTTAGCATATTACTCTATGAAGAACCTCTAAATCTGTAAGCAGTTTTTCTTTGATAATTAAAGAACCATTTGTGGTGACTCATAAGGAGTGAGTTAAGACAGGTTTCTTTGTTTAGGACTATCATGTTTGGTGACTAATGTAAACATCTACCTCTGGGTTGCCAAATGGACTCCCCAAGGCTCCTTGAAGACATTTCATTAGATCACAAAACAAGCATGAAAATCCAAGAATAGTTGACATCTCTTTGACATCTTTTACAAGGTTATCCAGAGTGGAAGTGACTTTTCACATGACCCTACACATCACATGACCCCACCAGCAGCAATTTTAGCTGAACTAGAGCCCCAGTTTTAAACGCTCCTCCCCGCAGCCTGAAGCCCACTCAGCAGTAACACAATGCTCGAAAGGGAACAGCTTCAGGCCTTTCCTTCAAATTCACTACTATGTTGGTTTAACATAATTATCAGGAACATTTTTGTGCCTGCAAAAGACCCCAAACCAAAATCCAGTAGTTTAATAACAGTTAACTCAAGGCTCTACTACACTGAGCTGAAAGCTAGCTTGACAAAAACAGATTAAGAGAGAAAAGTAAGGCTGTTTCGGTAAAAACATATTTTTTATCCACTTAAATTAAGTCGGCAGGTGATAAATAGCAGCGTGCCTTGAAATATGTTGTCACGGATGTCATTTTTTGAAAGTGAGAAGTAGTTCATAAATACCTACAATCCTGTCAACTTCACTAAATGTCTAAAACTTCACTTGACATACTGCATAGAGCGCGACTGACACTGAATTTTATATAAAATACACAGATAACAAAACTACGACAATAAACCAGGAGATGGTCATTTATATAAATAATAACATAAACAAACACTTTGATAAGGAAGCCTTAAGTTAGTTTTTTCAAAGAACTGTGACCAAGCTATGTACTGGGCGGGACCTTTTACAGTTAAAAAATAAATGTAATGACATTGGTCAGTTTATTGGCCAATTTTTTGGTCAGGCGCTAATTCTGAACTTATCTCGAACTTGAAGCATCAAACAAAATACACCGGTATAATGTCTTATTTCAAGTTATAGCATATGAGGACAAAAATTGAGAGTTACAGCATAATTTAAACATATGGCTTTCTTTCTTTACTGAAGTGCAGCAGTAGTTACTGGTTCTGCTGTGTGGGATTAAAAATATGTTTACTACTGAGAGGATAGCTACATGACTGCTACATAACAGGTGTGCAAGAGGGTGAATAGTAAAGGGAGTCTATGGGAGATGTGTCCTCCATCTTGTTGATCTTTTTCTCTGAATGATCTCAGCCTCCTCACTGCTTTCGCTGGTCACCTCAATCTCGGAGTCACAAGTCGAGATTGTGTTCACATATATCTCTGCCTCCCCCTCTCCTCTATATGGAAAGGTGAGTGATAGACAACGCGACATTGGCAGGCGCACAGAATACTGGCTGGCATTTTTCAAGGTGATGCTGCTGGTGGCCTCTGACCTGGACGAGTGGACTCTGCTGAGCTCAGCTGTAATGATCCGACTGTTATTCTTTGGCCATCAGCCTCTGCCTTTCACTGACCGTCCCCTTGTCCTGAGGTGACGAGGAGGGAGATGAGAGGATGACAGCGGCAGTAAAAACAGACAGTTATTTGTGTTGTGTATGTGCGTGCGTGTGCGTGTCAGGGTATGGAAGCAGTATATCAATACATTGCTTTATTGTGCCAGCACCAATTTGCATGTTTTTTTTTCTGTCTGCTTAAAAGAGACAGGAATAGATATGCAAACAACTCAGTGGTGATGAGAGAACAATGGTGGTCTTGAGGGCTTCTTTCATTAGCGTGTACTGCTTACCCCTTGCAACAATTGTGTGGACACATCAGCTAATGAGCCTCTTTAATACGCAAAAGGAAATAGAGAATATGGTTTTAGTAGCTGATCGCAGAATTTCCAGTCACACACGTGTCTGCACTTCTATTCAATTCTAAATACGTTCATTAAGAAATGTTTACTGTGGCCATGCAGAAGTTAATTTGGAATTAAAATGCTCAGATTTAAACTAATTTTAGTTAACACATTAACACAACAGATCCTCACTAACTGAGACAGGTGCAGGCGATCCTGAATGGACCAGGATCATAAAGAGGCTCGCTGGTCTCTTCTTTTGTTATCATCATTTTATAATACTCATCCCATTTAGTTAAACATGAGGTTCATCATTTTCCTCCATTTCAGTCTTATTTATGCAACTTGCAACTTGAAATCTTAACATATGATATTAGTTATCTGTATCTATACTTTTTACAGCAATTATATTAAGCTGATCCACTGAATATATTGTTTGATTGATTCGATTTTTCATAGCAGCTTTTATTTTGCTGCGACTACACAAAGAAACAAGTAATGGCATACAATTTAAGGACGCTAATGCTTCTTGTTTCTGAAACCTACTTCTACTTGAATAAAACTATTTTTTTTCTGCTGAATTTTCCGCTGAATTGCTACTTTTCATATATTTTTCACAAAAACAAACAAACACACATGCTAAGATCATTTTAAAAAATGAAGTACTGCTGCAGATTACCCAACTTTCTATAGGAGTTAGATTAAGCACCACCTGGACCAGCTGCTACATTAAAACACTGCTTGCGCAATAATACATCAATAATGATAAAAATAGTGTTGTAATATTAATTTAACACCCTGAAAAGGGGACATTCTTCACAATGAGAGATATTATTAGGTACATTTTGCTGCAAATACTTTTGTACTTTTATTTCAGGAAAATTTTGAATGCAGGACAGCTACTTGCTATAAAGTATTTTTGCATCAGGGTGATCTGAATTCATCTTTCACAAGTGGAATTTGCAAACAGTACCAGCAATAAAGTATAAGTTCAAAGAATTTTAGAAAGAAATTCTAACCATATAGTTTAATGATATAGGCAGGCCTATATTTATATCCAGGATTCATGCAGGCATAAGTCAAAAACAAAAAAACAACTAGAAAGACTTCCACAGCTGATGGGGGGATGGGAGATAAGCAGCACCGGAAATGGAGACGTCGACTGAAAGAGGCTACGGTGGTATTAATTAAACAATGCCCATTTTAATCATAGCTAATTATATTTGTAGGCGAGGGTTGAGAGGAGTGAGGGGGCTGAGGGTGATTCTATCTGTGTCCCTGCTCATAAGTACGGTGGAGCTGTCTCTTACAGCTCCTGTCATCAAATAATCAGTAACAAACATCATCTCTATCAGAGGAGGGTGGTACTGTTAAAACAGCGATTACGGACAGGTTGGTAAAGACCAACACCAACACCTGAATGAATCAGAGAAATGTGAAAAAAAGTGCTTCTGGAGCTGCTTTTGAGCAAAGGAAATACAGAAAAATAAAGACAGGAATAAGCTAGGAATATATTTGAGCAAAAGAGAGCAGCCTAACAACCTCCCCACTGGTTAAATTGTTAATTAATGTGGCACCCATTTATCAGTCAAATGGCTGCTAATTAGTCTTTCCAATCTCCTCTGCCTTGAACTGCATTTTAAACTCTTTTCTTGCCCTCTTCCTTTGCCCTGTCAATAATCCACCCACCACACTCTTCCTTCTGTTTCTTTCTCTCACACGGCTGCTTGTTATCTCTGCTCATCAGTGACTGTTTCCCATCTATAAACATTCAGGCGCTCAGATGTTGACCCTCGACTCCCGGCTGACCCGGAGGTCGCCAGCAAAAAGGACAGGGATGTTGGAGGGTAATCATCATGGCTGGTGTCTTATCTCTATGGAGGAAGAGGAGATTTAAAGGGAGAAAAATATGGGTAGTCTTACAGGAAATTGTAGTCAAGAATATGAGCACTGGGCTTCAAATACAGGCCAAAATGTTGTAATCAGGAAGTACAGTAGGTGTGATCAATTTGCCATGTCAGGTGTCTATCTCTTGACCTGGTTTGGCAACAGTGTGCGTGTGTGTGTGTGTGTGTGTGCAATGAGCTGAGGTGAGAACGCACTCCCAGCTGCAGTCCCATAGCCTCCCTGTCTGTTACCTCCTGCCACAATCAGCTACGGCTCTAAAAGCGGATTACAGTCCACCCAAACCTCCTCACCTAAGCTCGGGAGGGACTATAGTGTCTTACACACACACACACACACACACACACACACACACACACAAACGGGATTAGCATGCATGTTAAAACATAGTGGGAGAACTGCGGTGCACCCACACTCCAGCGTCTGTATTAATGAAGGAGGATCTTTATCAAGACAAGGATGAAAATAATCATCTTCTAACAAGACGCATTGGCAAATTGATTCAGTGTTTACAATCATATTAAGGCATAATAATGCAATTTATGTTTTCAATCACATTGTAATGCAAGACAACAATTACTTTCAGCCAATTTAAATATTAGTGTGTATGATTTTTTTGTTGTTTAAAGAAGGATAACATGCAGATAAAGATACAGATTAGATATAAGATATGGATCAGACTAATATGAAGTTTTCAGATTTAAAAAAATACTCGCACATCCATCTCCAACTGACTATATCGCAGTAATTACACAAATATGTCATAATATCGTCATGGTCTGCCTGTGAAATTATGACATTAAGGGAAATATTTAGGACCCTAAAACATGATTACTGTCTAATGACATCAGACAAGTAATGGACAGAGAAATGGGTTTTCAATAAAAACTAGAATGGATGGAGAACGAAAGAGGGGGTGGAGCGAGGAAGAGAAATTGGAGAGACACAGTAGTAAAAAGCGACAGATTTTTTTTTCCTGTCTGGTTTTCTATAAGAGGAACGAGAGGAGATAAGACTAAAAGGACTGTCACTCAGAGGAACAATCCTTCCAGTGTCCCCTCTTGCTCCTGCTGCTCCCCCCTCCTCCCTCTCTCTCCAATTTCCACAGATTCCTGCTGAGATAGAGTCGCTGTTCACAGGGACAGTTTGCTGACATCATCCGCTACATACTGAGTGTCCTGCACTCTCACTGCCCCGCCCCACAACACTTCTGTGACAGGACAGACACGCACACACACAAACACCCACAGACACACGGAGATATGACCATTTCCACACTGTACAGCTCTCAGTGATTGGCTGATTAATAGCACCATCAATCACCTACAATATGGGTGATCATTGTTAAATCTTAGTTCCTATTTGTTTTTTCATTGTTTAATCATTCAAACTTGGAGTTTTTTTTACATTGAAAGAGAAAGAATTTAAAACATATGCAGAATAAAATAGTGTTTAGAGAGTGATGGTTACACATGCAGTAGATAATGTCCATCTCTAAATACTCCAGTATATGATTCATTTATTCTTTTTCAATACAAAGAGCAAATTTAAAACCTATTAAAAACAGTGTACATAAATGCACTAACTTAGCTAAAGATCCCTTTTCTAAATCTCTAAATCTTACACCATGTATTGATCATGCTCATGCAGACCAGTGTAATACGATTCAGTAGGTAGTTTCAAACTGCACGCTACAGGTACCCTTGTTATGGATATTAGTTACAGCTGGGATTGTATATGTATCAGATTGGTTCTGGACAGAGTGTGACATCAAGAAAACGTATGCAGGAAATTATATGGTCAAATGTGCCCATTATGCTGTACAGTACGGATGACAGCAGAGCAAACCAACCACAGAGAACCGCAGGTTAGACACACATTAAAGTTTGGGGTTCCGTGTGTATTAAGTGTGTAGGAATTGTAATAAAATATGTGGACACAGTATCTGTTTTGACTATTGCACATATGCAGCAGTAGGTACTGCATATACAAACTGCATGGAGAGTGCTTCATTAAGTGCTTTAAAGTTTTTGTACATAATTACTGATTAACTCAGCGTGTTCTGCAAATCTGTATTTGCATCCATTGTTATTATATTCTTATTGTATGCATCAAGGCCATCACACAGTAAATAGAGTTTCAGCATAGGTTTGCTTTATTTGTCTTTCTGAAAATATCAGTATTCAATTCAATTCAAGCAACCTCTGATATAAGTGATATTCTGGGTAAAACTCAGCTCTACAAACTGCCTTTAAAGTAAATTAAATTAAAAAGAAAAATACTGAAATATGGATAAATAATTTTGAAATCACACAGCCAGTGAATCCAAACCAGAAACATAGCATCACCTTTATCCCAGCTAGAGAGCAAGACTCAGACAGTAAGTACAGAGATCTGTGGAAGTCTGTGAGTTACGTATTTCTATAATTCTAGCCAATGTGTTTACGCTAATTAAGGCTCAGCGGAATTAGAAACATACTACAAAAAAGTTAGCTGCAAGTCAAAAGAACTGATTAAAAGAATTGATTCAGACTCACAAAGGAGAAGAAAAGTACTGATTTTTTCAACTTTTGACAACTCAAATGCCTCAGGAACAGAAGAGCAGCTTCTAGCCTTGTGTCGGAGCAAAGTGGATTAAGTCCATCTCCATAAAGGGAGAAAAAACAATCATTGTTTCACATGCGTTCAAGCATTCCACAATCATTGCATTTCAGTCTCCATCCCCAGAAAAAGAGGCTGATAGAAGAAAGTCATCATACCCCTGATACAGAGGCCAGTATTCCCCTCACCTCTACAAGACCTCTGAAACTGCCCTCTGCCTGTCTGAAGCACTGTGACACAGTGTCAGGCTGAAGTGCGCGCAACAAAGGTCAAGACTGAACCATCTTTTTATGGGGATCAAAGACATACCGCTTGAAATGCAAGTGGATGCTAACAGGCGGAGAATCTGTTTTGGGCTCCTCTTCATTTGCCGGTCCGCCTTTGCTTCCACCCTTCCCTTTCTTCTTAGAGGTGGACGATAACAACTGCTTGGTTTCTGGCCAAAGACCCTCTAAAGAAAGAGATAAACAGGAAGGTCAAGTAAAAAGGTTGATTATTAAACATTAAATAAATAGATCCCCTTATGTAATCAATTTAGGTCATACTGTATACTGTCCTACACTATGTACAGTACTTAAGTCAACATAATCATCTCAGTGTGGGTATATCCGATGCTTGATAGAGATAATTTCCTTCCCTGTTATGTGTGTAGTAGGTGCTGTATCAGTGCTGGAGCCTGTGTGCTGACCTCGAGATCACCTGATGCCTTCATCCTCCTGATATAACTGATGAAAATGTGCAGAGAACCAGGTCTCAGTTGCTGCTCGAGTCTCTGCGTTAGTCTGGCTCATCCTGACACTCCAGTATCATGTCTCCTCTATCTGCTTAGACACACACTCATCACTTTTCTTTCACTTAGGCCTCCTTCTCAGCCATACTGAGCCGTTTCCCGTTAACGCTGAGTTGCTATTCGATGCTCCTCATGCATGCACAACAAATTCGTCTATGCCATCATATCTACCCCCCTTGTCTTTCTGTATGTGTGTGTTCTGAGGATAGAAACTGGCTGCTTGTTTGCTGCTTTGCGTTCATTGCTTTACACGCAAGCTGTCTGACCTCACATACAAAACGGCGCCAGCATTCTTCTTGTTATCGTTATGCCAATGCGAGGGTTGTTATGGTTGCAGTACAGCCAGAAATCTCTTCTTCTTATCTATGATCAGCTTGAAACGTCCGTTTACCACTCACTAACACACCCAAACTTCGCAATGATTTGCGTTCACATACTGTAGGAATTTCTTTTACACATTTGTCCTCAAATAAATTGCTAGGTATTTGTGTGTAGAAAATATATTTTTAAAAAACATATACTATATAAAAAATACTGCACAGACTTAAAGGGAACTGCAGCCTAAGAATCAAGATAAGTGCATGTGAAACATTAAGGATATGACTAGTGGCACACTCAGACAGGGTCCAAAATTAACAATAATCAATAAGCACCAGATATGGGTATACATTGGCTTTGGTTGGCAAATAAAATAGGGTCAGTAGCCAAGTTGGCAGCAAATGTATTGTTTGGGGAGCAATGTAACTCCAGGTTTAAATCACTGTGTTTTCTGTTCTTACACCAGATTATAAGAAATAATAATCTCACTGTCCCCCTAAACTGATCAACAGAAAATTGCCAAAAACACTCTAATTCCAGGTCCTCAAAAGTATAGATTTGCTGCTTCTTTTTTCCAAGACAATTTTTGGGCATTTCTGCTTTATTGTAATAGTGGTAGCTGGAAGGAGACAGGAAAGGCAGGGGAGAGAGAGACATGCAGAATGGGGCCTCTGGCTGGAATTGAACCCGGGCTGCTGCGGTAAGGACTCAGCCTAGATGCATGGTACGCGCTGTACCAGGAGAGCTACCGGGGCGCCCCTAGATTGCCCTTAGGTAAAATAAATATTTTGAGGGTTAGGACGGTTGGTCAAACAAAACAAGCGATTTGATGGTGTCACCCATTAGGCTTTAGGAAATGGTGACATTTTTTAACATTTTCTGAGATTTTATTGACATTTAATTGAATAATAGAGAAAACAGTCAGCAGATTAATAGGTAGTGAAAATAATTGTTAGTTGCAGCCCAAGAAATAATGCAGGCATGACCAGCAGGAATGAACAGAAAAGCATTGAAGCCACTTAAGTCTGCATGAAAACACTCATTTTCATTTGATTCATTTCTCTTCATCTTGTGTATGTGCCCTTAAGAAAAGACAATGAAAGAAAAAGTCTGTGGAGCAACAGGCAGCCAAAGGAAACTCACAATACTGACAAATAGCAGCTGGTCATGCATTACCCATCAAATCAATGTTTAGATGAAGAGGACAAACTCTCACTGCATTATGAAGTGCTTTGAGTTTTGCAGAATTTTACATACAACTGCAATAAAACTACTTCAGAGAGTTGCAACATGCAACATTTGTGTCATGAAAATGTAAAGCTTGAAAAAGGCTTAACTGCCGCAAAGCAAAACTTAGTTAGTGACTGAGTTAAGATGCCAGCAGTAAATGATAAATGCACCTAAACCTATTATGACATTTATACGAGTGTGTTGATAAAGTAGTATAAGAGACTGATTATTCGGGCAGAATAGTGCCATCATTGCCCTACTGCCCACGGGGAGTCATGAACACCACTGAATGTCTGCATTGTGTGCGCGCGTGAAGATGTGTGTGTCAGTGTGTCTGAGACTGTGCAAGTGTGAGGCAGTGAAGAGGATGTAGGTGAGGTTCTCTTTCTAAATGTTTTTGTTTTCTATTCCCTCCCGGTGTGGAGCAGTGGGTTCGGAGCAACAGAAGGTAAAATAAACACAGAACAGACTTCCCCCGGAACACAGACGATCCCCAGAGGAATCCTGGGAATGCGGCTCAGGATGTCGGGCCTACCGCTCTTACCGCATCCTGAAAACGGTCCGCAGAGCCCCAAAGTCCGAGGAAAGATAGAGAAAGTGCTGGATGTGTCTTATTGATGAAGATGCTGTCCAGTTAAGCAACATTATCAAAACCCACAGAGTTTGATATGTGTGAAACAGAGTCAGTGGTTTGAGTACTGGTGTGACAGAGGTGATAATCTCTAAAAGAAACAATAACTCCTCACTTCAGGTAATCCTTACCTTGTACCCGAATCTTGAACTTCCCGCTCTGTCCAAACCCACCCTCGATAACGCCAGTCTCACCTGTCGACAGTGTGACCTTCAACCCCACAAAGAGCTGGAGGTTGGTCTCCTTCTTGAACAGATTGCGGCCAATGACGGTATAATCGTCAGTCACCTGAGTACAAGAGAGTGAGAAAGAGCCTTTTGAGCTGCAGCACTAATGTCAGATGCAGAAGCACAAAATGTGACATACATGATTAGAAGTACTTGTTAAATGGTATGCAAGCATGTGATGTTATTATGACTGTGAAAATCAGCCAGGATTTTAGTTTGATCTCCTGTCCCCTTCCTCTGGTGTCTAGTCTTGTGGGTTCACTCTGTCATTATGGCAGGGTGAGGAAGAAGAGCTGATCCTCTTTCCTGCGCCCTCATCAGCTGTACCACTCGACATCAGCCACATTCTTCGAGGCTCGCCGCCTGACTGTCTCGCACTCTCTCTTTCATCCTCCTGCACATTTTATGCTATATTTGTTTGTATTTCTCTCTTATCATCCATCACTAAGTCACTCTAACCCGCCACTAATCTGATAACAGGAGGGCACCGCTCTGTCTCCAACTCACCCCCCACCACCAGCTCTTCCTCGGTCTTCTGCCTAACCCTCATTCATTCTTGAACATTTGACCCTGACGTCCCTGAAGCGTGACTGATGCGCTGATAAAAAAAATAAAAAAAATACTGTTGCTGTACACGTCTGACAGACCGTATGAATTGTGACTGGATGAGGCCGTCATATCTCAACAATGCTAGTAATGTGTTCTTTTACAGAACAGGAATTCTTAAGTCTTGAAACATAACTGCCTCTTTCTGGGAGACAAACGAACGGCAAATGTAACATCGCATGACCACGGTCTGAACTCTTGCACGCGCTGTTCTACTCCTGAGTCAGTGACTGGAGCTGTCAACAGCCTGAGGTGCTAACAGCAGGAAACTAGTTCACACACTTGACCCCTGACCTGAATCTGACCCTGCACGAGGGTGCACACAGAGAAACTTTACGACTGTACAGCGCAGAATGTCAAGAGTCATAACACACCCACAGATGAAAATACAAACTGTGAGAAGTTGGAGGGTATTGACATTTTTTGAAAAATTGTCAAATCAGATGTTGAAGTCAATAAGAAAACAGCAGAATTAGATAAGATGAGATATGGATCGGTATGAACTGGAGCTCAGGCTTTAGGACAGAACGTAACAGCAATCACACCAGAACAAAAATCAAAACGGCATGTGTGTGAGAGAGCAAGAGAGGAGTAGAGTGAGAGAGAGAAAGATGCTGAGCCAGAGAGAAGTGAGGGAAAACTCATAAAGTCATGTGGGTATTCCTGTGCCACTCAGGTGTGTCCAAACAGTGCCAGCCTCTGACAGCTAGACAGGGCTAGTGGCGTCAGGCGGCCACCCACCTCTGTGTCACAGCACATGTTAAGGCATGCGTATCCACCCATTCCTCAAACACTACTCACACCAGGGCTGCTTATGCATGCTTGTTTGTGTGTGTACGTGTCTGTTTATGAATATACAATAGGGGCTCTGTCTGGGAGGCACGCTCCAGCGCCACCAGCAATGAGAAACATCCAAAGAAGAACCAGAGCCAGAAGAAAGAGAACAAGGTGATAGAGAGGGCAGAGGAGCAAGGTCAACACTCGAGGGTAAGCACAGAGGACAACAGTCAGAGAAAGACCATTGTAAATAAACTGCTGAGTGTCCACTCACCCTTTCCACCTGTCCCTCCTTGTGTTTCGTCTTGTAGATGCGCAAACGAGGCAGGGCAGTCTCAGCATAGCCTTTATCTTCAAACCCTTGTAGCAGACAGCCTTGGAAGGCCAACCGGCATGCATTGGCGTGGATATCTGTGTCCAGCTTGGAACCAATCACCAGGCAGCGTGAGGGACATGTGACTGGCCGTTCAAACTCCAACAAGGCCCATTGCTCTGGGTCAGGTCCTGAACTCGCCTCTCCCTGACCGGTGACATATTCATCTTGGTAGAAGTACTCCCTGTCAAAGGTGAAGGGTGTTTCCAGTGAGGGAGGGGGTTTAGTGTCTGAGGGGGGCTCTGAGGCACCCACAGGAGGCAGGCCAAAGAAGGTAACCCTCGCCATGACTGTCTCGTGACCCACGGTGATATGGAACTTGGCACGGGTGGCCAGAGAGCCCTTGAAGTAGCCTATCTTCCTCACAGAGATGACAGCTGCATAGAGGGTGCACAGGGACCCTGGGGTGCACACCACACCCCGCTCTAACAGTTTAGGGTCAAACTGTGTCACACACACACCCACACGATCCCCCTGCATGGCCCCCGACACTGGCTTCCGAAACATCTGCACCGACTTTATCTTCTTCGTCACCTGATGTCAGAGAGCATTGAAATACAATAAATAACACAGATTTCTAACATCAGTTTAATTCCTATTTAACTTAACATTAATAAAACAGACTTGGAACACAATTCACAAGAGAAAGCATAAACCCACAGTATGTTACATTATTGCTGCTAAAAGTTCATAGCTCACAAAGCTTCAGCCGTGCATGTTCATTTTTTTTTACCATTTTCAAATATTTCTTCAGGTCCAACTTTAATTCTACATTAAAAACAGCATGAGATTAAATACAGAAAAAACATCAGTTATTATCTCCACAGTGCAGGGATGTTTAAGGGAAAAGGCCCTATAAAGGACTTAGGGTTTTTTTTGGTCAATAAAGTATGCACATACATAAATAAACAGCTCATTAAATATGCACAACTTGCAGTTTAATCTACTTCTTTCTTTAAAAGATAAAAGAGATATTTATCAAAATATTGCTTTTGCCCGTTAATGGCAATGATCAAATTAAATCTAAAATACATATATACTGAGGCTTTAAAAAAGTCTTAGTAAAGTGCAAAGTATTGTATGTGGTTTATTTGTGGGGGGGAAATGACACTTTTGGTTAAAAATCATATTTTGATTATGTATTTAAATAATATCAAGCTTTGATAAAAACTTAAATTATATCTGACGATGTGTTCTGTTTTGTTTAAACTACATCTCCAAACAAATCTCAAGTATACAAATGAACAATTAAATGAAATCTATCTGTTTGACTACCTGTCTATCTACCCATCTATGATGTGGGATCTGACATACCACATATGTTTCAGTGGTTGTTTTTGTTGTTATTACTGCACACCAACCAAATCAACAGTAGTGGCACAGATCAAGGCTTGGTAACAAATGACTGTTCATTTAGCCATTTGCTGCCACCAAGAGGTGAACATGAAAACTGCAGACAGAACTGCTGAGCCTGGCTGAAAGTGTGCATATGGTCTAAATTACCCAACTCCTGTGCTGCCAGTCCACCCCCAATCCCCTCATCCTTCCCTCACATTAAACTGACACATCCTCTGAACTCACTCGGCCATCCCTCCCTCTGTCTGCCCACTTCCAGTCAACTTAATCTGAACTTCCGAAAGTCTGTGGTTTCTACGAAAGAATTTCCAGCACTCTGGTATGTTACCTGCTTGTAAATATCAGATATTCAGAATTCATGCCCACTTTTTGGAGCATACCTTTAATGCTGGGATTTCCACAGTGTCATTGATGGCCAACGACCCCTGCAGGATGGTTCCAGTCATGACTGTTCCCTGACCACGGATGGAGAAGCAATGGTCCACAGCCATCAGAAGGTCACCTCCGGGGTCTCTCTGAGGGAGGTACGTCTGTTTCTTCAAAAGCTGAGACAGACAACCAAAAGGGCAAAGACACATTTATTTACACACAAAAGAAAACTGCTGTTATAATGTTGCAAGGTCACACATACAAAAATATGAAACCAGATTAAAGAGAGGGACAGGTACTTATTAGTTCCATATCTAGCTAGTGCCAAGTCTGACTTTGTGCCTGATACACACTCTTGTCTTGTGCTGATCTGACCCTGATGTGGGAGTCATACTGATGTTTTTCACACCCCAGGAAAAAAGGATATAACCTCTTCAACTGCAGCAAACTGTGTCAGGGAAGGTACTACCAAACTTTTTTTTATGTTTTCATTCTCTTCTCAGTTTGGTGATATTGATAGAGCTTGACAAGACTACAGGCTGATAAATCAGCCATGCCGATATTAGCTCATTGCAGATACATTGGTATCAGTGTATATGTTGGCCAATAAATAAGAAATTGCAGTACAGAAATTCCAAAGATATGTTTGAGGTCATTTAAGAAACAGTGTATCCATTACATTCTTTGTCCATCACAGAGAACTGACAAGTTTATTTTTCAACTGAAAAATGTCATATGTTGATCTGATGAAAAATTAAGATATCCATAATATTGAGATCTGAAGGCCTCAAAATCAAGTATCAAGTATCGTTCAGGCTCTAGATAAGAGTTCACAACACTGACTGAAATTTGTTTGAATTTCTTAAACTAATACTCCTCCTTGATTATTTGAATCATTACCCGCCATGAGATAAATCCATTTGAATTTTTCATATACAGTAATTAACAATTAACACCAACTTCCTTTTCAGTTTGCCAGTAAGAACTGCCGTTTTTTCAAGTACAGTACATGCTGTACTAAGTATATACTTTGTTGACTGAACAAAGAAAGTATCCCATTGTTAGTTTCAATTGTAAGTTTAGTAAACACAGCCGAGGACTTTCTTTACTATTTTACCACCAGTTGAACAATGTCAACTGACTAATGAACTTACTGTATGTGCTCTGCTGAGCTATATTAGTAACAATGGAGGGAGACCAGTGTGTTTCCGGACTTTACCTCTATTAAGTCTGGCACTCCATGTGGCTCCTCTGTGTCAGGACCCTCCGGGCCCCCAGGCTTTGCTGCCACAGCAATCACTGGACATTCCTTAAATCTGGCCCACAGAAAAACAGTCATATTGGACTTACTTCAAGCTTTCATGTTCAAGTGATGATTAAAGTTACTTCAAGTAAAAAACAAGTGGGCCTGACACACAGAGCGCTGGAATGCAGAGAGGGAGGCAGAATGTGTAATGAGCGAGGAAGTTTGACAAGAGATTCAATCCTGGTCCACTGCGAGTACATGGGATGCCCTAACCCACTTAGCTGTCTGGGCCCACATTTTAAAGCCACTACCTCTACACATATCCTGATTAATTCTTTTACTTGTATTAAATTCAGACCTGGTGCTCTCCAGTGTTTTGTGCAGTCTCTTGGTCATTTTCTCAATGGCACTTTGTCTCTTGTTGGCTGGCAGTAGGTCAGTTTTGTTGAGGATGACCACCATGCGAGAGCAGGTGAGTTCTCCTATCAGCAGACACTCTGCAGTCTGAGTCTGCACCCCTTTCACTACATCCACCACCAGCATCATCAGGTCAATGATCTGGGCGCCTAGAGAAGTAAGAAAATAGAAACAATAATCAGATATTACTGTCATGGAAGAAAGGCAGTAAGCTGAAGCAGAACAACACCGTAATGTGCTGTTAAAGACACTCAAACTTTCCTGTTGTGCATCTATAAAAAGATGTAAAAACTCTTGAGTAGAGACTATGAAGCCGACAACAGCAATACAAACAGGATTGGACACAGATACCCAAAAATAACAGTAGAACAAGAAGAGAAATTAGGGGAGGGGTGCACAAAGGCAAAGAGAGAGTAAAAGGCTAGAGGGTTGAAACTAGAGCTGCAGCTCACTTGGTTGTCTTTCCTTTCCCTCTTTTCTTTTCCTGACTTTGGCAGTCTCTCTTTCCTGTGTTCCCCTCTTTTCTCTCCTTCTATTTGGCTCCCTCTCTTTCCTGTGCTCTCCCCACTTGGGACAGGAGGGGAAGTTTAATACATACCCCGATCCCCATACTTTCCTTCCTCCCTAATCTACAGCATGTGCCACCCCACTGGCTCATAGGTTTCATTTAGTGTGTTGGTTACACACACAGCAGCATTCATTGTTTGAGTGCCTCTAGTCTGCTTCAATACCAGGAGCATTGCTTCTACCAAAGTCTGTTTATGTCACACTCTTCAAGTTTAAAAAAAGTGGGATTTTGGATGTTTATGTGTGTCAGAAACGAGAAGGACTAAAAGGCAAAGCAGGTCCCTCTGAGTGAGTGTCCTCATTATCTGTTCTGGACAGCTGCACCACTGCTGTAGTTATTTCTCCTTATACTCCCAACCATCCAAGTCAGTATGACATGCTCAACCAAGCTGCTTGCAGAGAAAAATGCGCCCTCTGCTGGATAAGTCAAATTTGTGCGTAATAACAGTGAGGATGTGGTAGTGTAAGCAGCTTCCTACCGTGGCCATGACTGTCAGATCAAGAACACAGGGTGGGACATGTAATAATGGATCATCTAATGTTCAACTGTGATGTGTTATTGACACATTGGTACGAATATCAAAGTACATTCTCTTTTGATATCGTTATTGATACAAACTGGCACCAAGTAGAATCAGTGTTTGTGTTAATTGTGGGCATTACATAGCAATTTAAAATTGTTATAGTAATCTGTTGTGGGCTTTCTATTAAACTTAGTTTGCATAGCATAAAAAGACTAAAACTATAAAAGGGTTTTTTTGCTATCTACTTTAAGCAGCTTAAAATTGAACCGCATGAACTTGGACATTATCACTGGATCTTCAGATAAGTCAGATGCTCAACTGACTGTTCTGCTTTTTGGCAGTTAAGCCATTTTCCAGTTTATGGCTGTTACATTTGGATAATGGTGTGTGCTTGTAAATATGGTTAAGAGACTTTGATTTCAGGGTCCTGCTTTTGTGCATGCTGGCTCACTGCTGGGACACTTGAATGGGGATGAGCCATCATTAATGTTGTTAGTAACATATGTGCTTTTCCTACTATGACAAGTCAGAATGTCTGCTGTGGAAAAGGCCAGTCTAAGAGGCATGTCAACTCCACAGTGCCACAAACTACAGCCTCTAAAATGACCACAACGTTGAATCAACACCCCTCCAAAACTGTGTGGTGTGGTTGCTGTCGCCTCAGCTTGTATCATCAACCACTGGTATAGTGGTCAACGTGTCCTGACTGTATCCCTTGTGTTTACCACCCTTTCATGTACTGCCATCAGAGTGACATCTAGCACCAAAACTTGCAGAGAATTTAGAGAACTCACCCCCAATGATAGTCCGAATAAGAGAGGCGTGTCCCGGACAATCCACCAGGGTGAACTGCAGGCTGTCATACCGCTGCTGGCCTCCGCTGCTGTCACGCAGGTGGTCAGGAAGATCCACCGTGAAGGATGAGAAACCGAGGTCCAGCGTGATGCCTCTCTCACGAGACTGCGGGTTCTTGTCGAAGGCAGCCGTGGAGGCGGTGCTGCTCAGCGCCCTGGCAAGCGATGTCTTCCCGCTGTCCACATGTCCGAGCACCCCTACGTTGAAATTTAACGTTTTGGTGCGACTGTCAGCAGACTCTGACATTTTGACACCAGTATGATGTAATGTTAACTGGCGTGTGAATTTTTCCTTACTGTGAGCTGGACCTTGAACTCAGCTCCAATGGAAACATTAAACGGTCTTAATAGCTATCCAGTCTTTTCATTCGTTGGCATCCGCTTATTATACCCGAAGCACCTTCAGAAACAAGCTGTTTTAATTGGTTTGGGGCTTACAAACCATATATAGCTATACATAAGACTTCAAAGCGTAACTTCAGCGTGCAAGAGTAGAGAGAAACGAGAAACGAGAGAAAAGTGTCGGTGCACTCCATCCTCAGGGCAACATGCTAAAGCGGAACGGTTTGTTATTTTTAGCTAACAAAAGTAAAAATAGGAAAATTGACCTGCCATAATTGCTCTTTGATTAAAACGTAACTGTAAAACGTTGATGGGAATATTAAAACCCTCTATCTTTTTAGTTCTGTGTTCATTTGAGATTCTTTCTTACGCTTTGACAAGTTTCTAGCAGTTTCTACTACGACAAAGCAACTGAAACACAAACGGAAATGAACATTCTCATGGGCGGGGTTTGATTGATGAAAATAATTGACAGGGATTTTAGCCAATGAATGTGTCGTATCAGTTGACAAGATCCAATAGTTTTTTAGATGGTCTAAATAGGCGGTACTTCAGGGTATCACTTCCGCTGATTTTCCCTAGTAACCCACATGGAAACCGATTTCCCTGTGTTTTGAGTTTCGGCGCCGATTGTGGCGGTGAGAAATAATCTGAGGCACAGGAGGCATTTTCGTCACGTAAACCTGTCTTGTAGTTTTTACAACACATATTTGTAAAGTAACAGTAGCTATGAAGATCGAGGAGGTTAAAAGCACCACGAAAACTCAGCGGATCGCCTCACACAGTCATGTCAAAGGACTCGGGCTAGACGAGGCCGGGAATGCTAAACAGTCAGCATGTGGACTAGTCGGCCAGGAAGCTGCAAGAGAGGTAATATTCATGTTTCACTGCACCTACGTTATTCTTGTATTGTTTGGAGGAATGACTTCGAGGCCTAAGGATTTTTTGCAGGGATGATTTCGATCATTGTAGGCAGTAACGTGCACCAACAAGCTAGCTGAATTCCGTTAGCTATGTGGTGTCACTGTTTCACGCTCAGGTCATAGATGAGCTAAAGGAAAAGTCCACCATAAATAGATGTCACATTCATCTATATTCTTTTTTTTTTTTTTAAACATACTATGTTAAACGTTTGATTTGTGAAATTTTAATCTGTCTGCAAAGAAACTAAATTTACTGATGAATGTAGAAACAAATTGATCTGTAGTATAGACAAACACTAACAGCACCAATGGTGATTTTATTGAAATTTGGGGGTGTTTTCTCAGTCAAGTGGAGGACCTGCATTCATATAAAATTCATCAGTGTCCACATTTCAGTGACAAAGGACCAGCTTTAAAATTTGTCAACAGATATCTATTCTTGATGCTCTGATTTCCAGACTGTGGAGACACCTGATTGTTTGTTGGAATAGCATTTTGTCAGTCCGTCCTTTTCACAACGGCAAAACATGTTAAATAAAAGAGAATAGGTTTTTGTATTTGCACTTTGCCAATATAGTTACACAATATAGTTATGGACAGATTAACAGATTGGTCAGGGGTTCTAATGTACAATGGAGACATTGCAGAGATTGGAAATTGCAGGAGCTACTGCCACTGCTCCATTTCAACATGTGAAAATATAAACCTGATGTGAAATTCACATTAACAGCACATTAACTAAAAAACATCACAGACACCTGCTTTGAAGTCAGTTCTTACAACATAGCACTCAACTCAGGGGGGTATCCCACTACCAGCTACTTGTTTTGCAGTTAAGTCCTGTTGACATTTTACCATAGTATGTCTATATATAATGGTACTTTTTTCACTCTCCAGGCTTGTGGCATCATTGTCGAGCTGATCCGCTCAAAGAAGATGGCAGGAAGGGCAGTGGTACTGGCAGGGCCACCCGGCACAGGAAAGGTGTGTGTGCAATGTTCGTTCACTAGCAAGACAGCAATAAATCTTAATTGAATGGCTTCTGTTGTTGCTGCAGATTGGGACTTTAATTCCTTTTCTACTTGTCCTTCCTTCAGACTGCCCTCGCCTTGGCTGTAGCACAGGAGTTGGGAAACAAGGTGCCTTTTTGCCCCATGGTTGGCAGTGAGGTCTACTCATCTGAGATAAAAAAAACAGAAGTACTAATGGAGAATTTCAGGAGGGCCATCGGTGAGTGTCGCTTAACTATGATTTGGTTCATTGGCCATAGCTCCTACCCACAAAACAAGTCACTGTGAATGAGGTTGTTGTTTTTTGTGATACGCTCTGACCTGTTGGGGTATGTGTTGGAAGTTGTGAAAATGTCAGTGTCAAAGTGTCATTTTTAAATGCTGGCAAACAGTTGATTGAAAACAATAGTCACAGCAAGAGAAAGCAAATGTTAAAATGAAGGAAAATGCAGATTTTAAAAAGTCATATAATCACTACTGAGACGCTCTACTGAAAAGGGTGAAAACATCCTGTGTAACCATAATATTGTCTCTGGAAAAACATGAAACCAATTCCATCCACTTCCATTGCATTGGGAAACTGTCTCTATGACTAGATGCCACCAGGGCTAAAGGAGAAAAAAAGATATAAAATGGCCGTATATTTTCAAGTCATTCCCTCAGTCAGTGAGGAGTCTTTGGGCAGGAAGAGCAAACTGTCCTGCACAAACTTTTCTTTTGAGCTGAAAGGCAACACTTGACAGTGGATTTGTGAGAATGGTGTTGAGAAGGAAGGAAGGCTGGAAAGGGAGGAAGGGGTTTGTCTGACTGCTGATGGAACCTGTCGCAGGGAAGGAAATGGACCTTAGGTAGAGGTGGTCATCAGCACCTTTGCTCCTCCCCTAGAACAGGATCCGCGGAGGGGGAGGGGGGTTTCATTTTGAAGTTGTCATCACTCTGTAGATAGCTGTGCCGTGACCGACAGCTCCTACCTTAAGCATTGCTTTCTGACCCTCACCACAGGGGGATCAGCCACCTGTGTGCTGCTCATACTCAGTGCCACGGGCCGCATGAAAGAGGAACAAGAGTGTGATCATGTTACACAAGATGATGCCCAGACATTTCATGGACACGCACACGTGTTCTCTCTCTGTAATAAAATGCATTGTTCAGTAGACTGAAGGATGTGGCGGCTTAGTTGAGTCAGGAATATAAAGGCCCGATTGAGTTCTCACTCTGTACTGTGCGTGTGTGTGTGACTGTAATGTTGCCCACATTCAGGACTGCGTATCAAAGAAACAAAGGAGGTGTATGAAGGGGAGGTGACAGAGCTGACCCCCTGTGAGACTGAGAATCCCATGGGTGGCTACGGAAAAACCATCAGCCACGTCATCATCGGTCTAAAGACGGGCAAAGGCACGAAGCAGCTCAAGGTCAGACTGGGTGCTATAATCTTTTATTTATTTATTTTCAATCCTCTTTCATTTGAACTCCTCCAGGTACTTAACTTTATACCTAGCTTAGCGCAGATAAACTTTTTTTATGTGTTTTTAAAATGTCACTGACCAATTGTGGGGGAGGTTTTAGTCATCAGATTTACTGCCCCATTGGAACATTAATTTAATGTTCAGATTTCAAGTATATTGTGCAGTAATGACACTAATGAACATGGTAAGGACCAGTGTCTTACTTAAAAATCTTGTGTCTTGTTTCCTTAGCTGGACCCCAGTATTTATGAGAGTCTTCAGAAAGAGCGCGTGGAAGTGGGAGATGTCATCTACATTGAAGCCAACAGTGGAGCTGTCAAGGTATCACTATATTACTTTCATGTGTTACTCTCTCACAACTCAGAGTAGAAAGTTTAATTCACCAAATTTACTTAGAAATATTTGGTTAGACCAACGTTTGGTGTTTTCTGTCTTGCGTGTCCTCTTCAGCCCTTCATGGTGGCGTTCTTTCGTCTCTTTCAGCTCTGCATGAAAGCTCTGCTGCATTTCTACTGTACTGTGGAATGAGCCTCTCTCATTCCTGCAGCTCTTCATGCTCCCTCTATCTCTCCATCTCCCACAATGCCTCTTTTCCAGCAGCGGGGCTTGTGGCCTGTGATGACAGGCTGCGATGACGGTTCCTTTTAATCGTTGCAGGTGGGCCGGGGGGGGTGGGTGCGCCAAAGGAGGAGGGCTGGACGACACATTTGTTACTGTTGACAGCCGTATCATGACCTGCCCTCTGAAACTCTTTCATCCCTCAGCCCTCCTCTCTGCGATGGGCTGGCACTGGGTTCAATCACACACCTGCTCTCCCTCCTCCCTGTGCTGTCTTTTGTTCCACTGTTGTCCAGAGCAATGTGAGACATTCATTTCTGTTAAACACTGGGTAGATTTTTAACTTATTATTAACACATTTTGGTATCACTGTGTCTTTGCAGAGACAAGGTCGCTGTGACACTTTTGCTACAGAGTTTGACCTGGAGGCAGAGGAGTACGTGCCGCTGCCCAAAGGTGATGTCCACAAAAAGAAGGAGATAGTCCAAGATGTCACACTGCACGACCTGGATGTTGCAAATGCCAGACCCCAGGTATGTAACTTCAAATGTCCTTTAAGCTAATAGCAGTGAAGTTATTTAAATATGAGAAAATAGATGCCAGTTTGCAGAGTTATCTCCTATATTTTTTGAAATAATTGCGCATTATTTGATCTCAGGGAGGCCAGGACATTCTGTCCATGATGGGACAACTGATGAAGCCCAAAAAGACAGAAATCACAGGTAGAGAAAACCTGACAACTTCCCAGCTCACATCGCCAGCTGGTTTCACCGCCACTTGACTTTTGTTTTTTTTATCCATTCCCGTTTTCTCTCCTATTTAAGATAAGCTGCGCACTGAGATCAACAAGGTGGTGAACCGCTACATTGACCAAGGCGTAGCTGAGCTCGTACCTGGCGTGCTGTTTGTGGACGAGGTGCACATGCTGGACATCGAATGCTTCACATACCTCCATCGAGCGCTCGAGAGCACCATCGCCCCCATCGTTGTGTTCGCCTCTAACAGGGGAAACTGTTTAATTAGGTGGGATTATTAGTTAGGGATCAGATAATTAGTAGGTCTAAAATTTCTTTTATGGCGCAAAATACAATGTTCAACAGAAAAGAGCATTTTTCTTGCTAAGATACGAGTACGATTTGTAGTATTAACAATCATTTGTCGCTCACCAGGGGGACAGAGGACATCAGCTCTCCACACGGGATTCCTCTGGACTTGCTGGACAGAGTCATGATAATCCGCACCATGTTGTACACACCGCAGGAGATGAAGCAGGTGAGTCTGACTATCAAAGTATCTACACATGTGATGTTATGCGTCTGTGCATGTGGCGCTAATGACGCTGCGGTTTGCAGATCATCAAGATCCGTGCGCAGACTGAGGGGATCAATATCAGCGAGGAAGCTCTTTCACACCTGGCAGAGATCGGCACCAAGACCACCCTCAGGTAAGGATATACACTGTGTTTGAGTGTTTTGAAAACCTAAACAGGCGTGGGACAACAACTATCAACTAAAGTACACTGTATATGTATATGTTTGAGTTTACTGAGTGGCTCTTACTTCCTGTTTCCTCTCAGGTACGCTGTACAGCTGCTGACCCCAGCCAGCCTGCTGGGCCGTGTTCAGGGAAAAGAGACCGTGGAGAGGGAGCAGGTAGAGGAAATCAACGAGCTGTTCTACGACGCCAAGTCCTCCGCCAAAATCCTCCAAGACCAACATCACAAGTTTATGAAATAAAACTGGATTTCCACCTTTTCTTTCACGACTCGCTCGGCTGGTGTTCTCAGCCAGTTGATACGTTGTTCACTTTGATTTCTCCATCCTTGTTTCTTTGCATTTCTCCGTTTTTACTCTCTCCACCATGGCTCATTCTCTGCCTCATTTACTGTAGTTTTATTCATTCAGTTTGTTGATGAAAATAATTTTATGAATAAAAAGTAAAAACACATTGACTCAGTTTTCTTTAATATTTTTGGATTTATTTATTACATTTTTACTGACATGTACTACATTACTAGCGCTTCTTACTATGAAACATAAGATTCTTTTTTTTTTTTTTTTATCTCAAAGAAATTACTTTTCTTGAAATTTTGATCACAGTCCAGACACAACTGCAGAATTTTAATTGGTAAAGAAAATGATGTAAGGCTATTTTGTATGTACAAATTACAGTGGGCTATTGCACAAATGTTGCTTTTGTGTTCATTATTATACTCTCACTCTAAAACTGGGAGTTAATGCTGACAAACACTAAATATAGATAAATTAACAAAATTCTATTTTAAAAATTGAAAAACGGATTTTCCGGTTAATAGAAATTCTTTTTTGTTTAAGAAAGTTAATTATCAGCTTACTGAAACAGTAGGCTGCGGAAACTTACAAAGAACACAAAGCTTCTAAAAAAAAGGCTTTGAACAAGATTTTTCATGGACTGAATTACAGCTGGAAATCAACTGATCCCAAACCCCTAACACGGAACAGGTGTTGTCCAATCATGGTCAGGAGGTTTCCTGCTACTTCCTGATTGGTCGAGCTGAACGTATGTTCAAAACAGTCTCCGCTCCTGACCTCACTCCACTGAACACAGAGGGAGCAGCTTTACCCATTTTCTCTGTGAAGGAAGACAATCAGAATATTTCACTGTTAATGAGGCAGTAAGAAGTGTTATGTATATGCTCTATATAAACACACACTTTATCCCACTGGGTGAGAGAAAACACTGCTTGACAGGAATCCCCCATCAGTACAACCCTCCTTTCCTCTCTGTATATGGAGTGGAAACTTGAGCATCATGAGACGCCCCTCACACAAACTCACTGCCATAATGTGAGTTGCTTAACCAGATATTGAAAACACAAGTTTCCTTTTAGTTTCATCTGTAAGACTAGTGTCAAGTCATATTTCCGTGTGTGTTTATGTGTGTCCTCACCGCACTCCTCCATTACTTCTAATGTCTTGCTCTTCGCTGGACCATGTGTACCCAGTTTGGTCTTTGCCTCGGTCAGCTCCTCTTCTCTCACCTCAGGACGCTGCATTTGTCCATCTTCTTCCTGACCTGGCTGAAGGGCAGTTAAAAGGATCAAGTAGGGCAACACATCTGTGATTTCTGGCTCTCCATGTCTGCAGAAACAATATGAGAAAATGTAATCTCTTTTTGAAACAGTGGTCTTACTTGAGACATGTTGGTTGAGCAGTTGAAGATATCCTGTAAGAAACTCTCCTCTCTGTCAGCGCTCTCTTTTTCTCTTGTAAGTTCAGCCCAACACACGCACATATATACACAACCTAGCAGTGATTCTCCAGTGGACAATAAATCTGTTCTTGAGACTAATAAATGACGTAATGAGTGTAAAGGCTCCTCCTCTTTTCTGTCTCTCTGCCTCTGGTTTTTCTCATGGTCTGCTGTCCTCTCTGCTGCTTCATTAGAAAATGATGAGATCACTTCTACAACTTGTGGCATTACATTCCCTCAAATAAATCCCAGAGGTGCAAGAATATGATAAATGCCTGTCTGTGTATCCCCCCCTCCTCCCGCAGCCAAACCACCACTTTCCAACAGCTCTGCTAATAAGCAAGCCAAGCAGATATCCCAAGTCCAAAAGGTGTGACTCAAAAGATAAGTAGCTGCCTCTCTTATGACATCAAACTTCCCAACAAACTTTATACCATGCTTGATTTATGTTTACAAAAGGAGCAGAGAGGAGAATAAGCATTGCTCTGCTTTAAAAGAATGTTGTCCCCACCCCTTCCTGCTCATTTCCCATAATTACATCATTATTCAGCCCTCAGGGACCCTAAATTCAGTGGCTGTTAGTACAGAGGAAGGACCAACCAAAAAACTAGGAAGTGTGTAAAATAATCGCTGAACTCAAACCTACTTTGCACCCATAAAGTAAAATCTGACAAAAAGCACATCACTGGTGCAAACACAGTGTGCAAACCCATGCTCTACAAAGTGTATACTTCCTCACAATAAACATCTGTAGCAATGAAAATGTCACCAAACATTTTTAAGTTTAAATTTTTTTAAAGATATGATTCTTCAAACTTCAAGTGGAGATGTGCCATTATGCCTTGCTTGTGGTGTACGAAACAGAATCCATCCCTGCTTCTTTACCTTGTCAAAAACAAAGGTTATGTGAACAGACATATTTTGAGATGTAAGAGAAGAAAGTAATTGTAATTTTAAGTCATGTCATGTTATCTTACTGTATGTTATCATGTACAACTGTATATTCAGTTTTTACTGTAATGTGTTACTTAAAATAGCCTCAAAAACAGCTGGAATCCTCCAAAATGGTGAAAAGCAAACATGGGAGTTTTGGTGATCTGTCATTTGTTTTCATTAAATTAATTACGACCCCACAGATATGAATTAGGTTGCTTTGTTTTATTGTGTGGGACAATCTATTCCTGTAAAAAACTGTTTTCTTAAAGTAAATTTAGCTTCAGCTCCCAAAAAAGTAGTGACACGTCTGTTCACGCTTGTATGTGCCAACACAGGAATGATCCTGTGAAAACAAACTTTAAAAAAATCATACACACACTCATACACATACACACGTGAGGTCTATTTAAAAACCTTGTTCCCTTGTTGCTTTCACACAGTCAGTAACTGTCAATCAGTAGCTCCTGATAGAACAGTTTGTAGGGAAACAGAAGCTTTCTTCCAGTCCAGTACACCCACTTGAAGTCTAATTCAAGTGTGTTTCTTTGTGTATCGGGGCAAGAGCTGAGTCCTCACAAACTGAATAAGCCGAGTCTCTGTGAGAAGAACAGCTACAAACACAGAGAGCAGACACGCTGCTCCTACGCCGATGTGGACCAGCCGCAGCAACCAGCCGCTGTCACAGCAGAACACACCCTGAGACCAGAGAATAAAGAAGCATAAAAAAGTTAGGGCCTCTAATTTGTACAAGACTAAATACAGACTATACAAAATAAAACTGCAATGTAATGGTCAATATTTAGAGATAAAACAGGAGTGGAGAAAAAAGAAACATAATTCTCTTGTACCTCAGACAGCGCTGTGAAAACGGCACTGACAGCAAGGGCCAGCAGTAGGAGCGGGGAGGGCAACAGGCCTCGCAGAGGTTTCCATTGACTGGACAAGAAGTAGTGGTGTATGTAAAGCAGGCTGTGCAAGATGCGGAGGCCCATGTTAAGGCAGTTTGCCAGTATGAAGCCCACAGCGCCAGCCCACCACGTCAGCACGTAGGACAGGAACAGGAAAGACGCAGATAGAGCCAGCATCACCAAGTTATACCTGAGGACAAAACACAAACAGTGTTAACTGACAGGTTATACGATGTGTAATAAATTAATGTATACGTCCGTGTATATCTACATTCTTACTTGTCAACCTCTTCTTGGCTCATGGCAGCGAATACAAAGCACTCCGTTACACCATTTACAGCGAGCAGGAGAACATAGCAGCTGTAGCATCGCAGCAGAGTGGGACCTTTAACAAAAAAAACATGAACGAGCTGTGACTAAGAACACAAAGCACAGCAAAATTTGACACAAATGTCCGATACAATCAGTGGGTTGTAACTCTCTGACCTGCCCCACTGCTCAGTAGAGAGCCTCCATAAATGTCCAGAGCCAAGTGAGAGTAGGCGTAGCCAAATACTGTGATAATCAGACCAATCACCAGCACCAGTTTCAGCAGACACTCCAGGACCTCCGCTGCAATGGCAACTTCTTCCTGCAGACAAAACCCACGACAATGAAGTGAAACCAACACCGATTCCTTTGCAGCCATTCACAAAGACGCATTTGTGTTTGTCTCACACCTGTTTCTGACTTTTGACATCACGTCCTCGCTCCAGCACTTTGGCAAAGAAGATGTAGAAGCTTTCCTCGATAGGCAAGAAGATGAAGCGAGCCACCATTGAGCCCAGATTATTGACGATGTCATAAACTCCCTGGTCTCCGAAGCTGAGGACGTTCAAGAAGGTCATGATGTAACGCTCACCCTCCGTTAGGATCTGCTTCAGGAAGGACTGCTTGAAGAAGCTCCATGTGAGCCGGGCCAGATTCCAATCAACCAGCGGCTATAAACAACAAATAACAATTAATAAACAATAAATGAGGATCATTAGTCCTGTATGGTAACAGTATATCGTGTAACTCATCAGTTTGATTTTGTGAAGATAGATAGATCATAAATAATAACGAGCAATATATTGTCCTGCCATACTACCTCTCCATCAGCTCTACAGGGCAAGAGATCTCCAAAATGGTGCAGAGGAAAACTCTTCTTGGCTGCCTCTTTAGAGCCCAAGAAACGAATGAAGTAAACAGCATAGCACAGCACCAGGAATCCTGTGTACACCAACTAAGAAAAGTCCATAGTCTAAAATCATTACATACAGAGGAGGTTATTACAGAAAGAATGCAGAAGTCTTCAGCTCATTTCTTACATGAGCAGCAGAGAAGATGTAAAGGCCCCATTCACGGGCCAACACCACCAGCACCACAGTGATGCTGCACTTAGCAATCATAGCTAAGCTCTCAGCGACCACCTTCAGTCGGACAAACATGTGAGCTTGAGCCAGGACCCAGAGGGGCTCAGCCAGGAGCTCCTGCACTCCTGACAAGGCGAACAACACCACAGCAGGGCCGTAGTAAGGGACAGTCTGGAGGTCTGGGACCTCCAGGAGCCACAGCCACACACAGACCAGCAGGGCTGCCCATAACACACCCAGCGGGAGCCTGAGAGGTAAGAAAGGCAAAGATGAGACACAAACATCTATGCTAAACACACAAGGTTAAAGGCACATCCCGTACTTTAATCATTTTGTAAAATCAACTCACGTCAGCCATAGCAGGTTTATTACTTGTCTCCAGCTGTGGTTTGTCCCAGATACCCCACTCAGACAGGCTCTCCGGAAAGCTTCCCTGGATAAAAATACTAATGTGGAGTACAGCAGTGTAAGCCTGCATAATAACGACACAGAAACACATACATACACGTTAGCAGCAGTTGGTGCAGTGAAATGTGCTGGCATTGTGCTCTTGTTCTCCCATCTCAGCACCTGTCATCTTTACCTGACATTGACAATCCCAATCAGCTCTTTGGACACAAACCGCAGTGTGAATGCATTCAGCAAGAAGGTGAGGACACGGAACATCACCTGGGATAAAAACCAGTAAAACATATTATTGAAAGATAAACAATCAAGACAGAGTCACTAGTTGACTGAGCTTTAATACACCGGGCTGGTGTGGTGTTATAGCTCAACTACGTGTGTCCGTGTACCTGTAGCAACACATTATACGATGCTAGAGTGGACGCATTCCTCAGTGCATCCTGAGAACTCATTTTGCACTTCCTCTGACTCGCTGGAAGTCTTTGTCAAACGTAAATTTGACAACCTCTCCGCTGCTTTCTACAAGGATAACATTAGCGCCTAACTCCTAATGAGCAAGTGTGAGTTAACATTTGAGCAGCAGTAGAAGCTAGACGCAATTGCAGCAACACTTCCTCATACATAGCACAGAAACGCGTTACGCGGTGACGTCAAAGAACGTTATGTCCACCGCGTTGTCGCTAGAGGGCGTCATCATCCCTCTGATAATCTATGGGAGGAGGTGACCAGTTTCTGGGCCATGCAGCGGTTGTCCCTTGTATTGTGAATCTCCATCTCTATGTATATAGATACTATTTGGTAAATTCTACATTCACTAAATGTATTCTGCTGAGAAAGGTATGTATGTATTATTTTGTCCAGCAGATTGATTGTTTATTATGTATGTTACAAAAACAATGTCTAAAACTGTCTATTACTGCATTTTTGCTCTCCTGAACACTTCATACCAATTATGAGCACTTTTGAATCACTGTAAGAGCATTTCATTTAAAAAAAAACCTGTCTATGACAGGGTGTTGTAAGGATAACAACAGGGAACAGGGAATGTAAGGATATTGATTTTTTTTAAATTTGATTTATTTATGGATCCACAAAACACAGTGAATCCAAGGGATAATGTTAAAGTGAGAACAGTTATTTCCAACATGGTCCCAAGATGTTAAAAACCAACATAGACAAAAACATATAAAAAACACACACACAATAAATATCTCTAAAACCCACAATACATTAGTATAAACTAATCCCATAATGAATGTCCATATGGAAATACTAAAATACTACAGACCTTCATTAGTTACCTGTCACCTGCACCATAGATAAGCCCTGATCTGATTAAACCCTCTTCAATGTCCTAGTTTTTGAGAACTTCATCTTTCATAGTATGAGGACAAAGTAAACTGCAGAAGTTTTAAAAATAGCACATCACACTTGGGAGTTGATGGTTTTTTAATCAGATGTAAAATATGGAGACAGTAAAAAAAGTACATCCTTAGCAAACCAATATACATGTTACAACAATATACATATACATTATCTATATACAGCATTTCAGTGACTTCTCACTCATTGTTTAAAGTCACGTACCTTTACTAAACTTTCTGCACCCCTGACTGCATCCACATACAGGACCTTTCAATACAGCTGAGACCAGCTGTTACTCTGTTTACGTTTGTTCTTTACATGGCACTGTTGAGTCAATCACACAATCACAAGTTCTTCTTTGTCAGTAAGACATGATTTAACCAGTCAAAGGCAAGAATCCAGATGCTTCAAAGACAGATAACATTCATGATTGATTTATATTTAAAGATGGAAAGGTGTTGGTCTGAGATTTCTATACATGCAGTCACCTCGTTCACACAAACAATCTACATTTGAAGTATACAGTATAATTTATTCCTATAGGTTTCTTTCCCTCTTCATAGTTTTAATCCCCAGTTGGGTTTAATTGAGTGTTACCAAAACGGACACAAAATGGCTGCAGATGGTAGAAGTGACATTGAATGTTTTCAACATCCCGCCCTAATATTATTACTCATATAGGCCTTCGCAACCTAGACAAATAATAAGCATGCACACAGACACAATAACATCAATATATACAGTACAAGGGCCCGTTTCTACTCTTATCATTTCTATATGTACCCAAGGAGAATAGTTTGTGCTTAAAATAAGGTCACACCAATACTGATTGTGGAACAGCTCGCTCATTTGCAAGTCTAACAATGTGACAGAATCAGGGAACTGTCCGGAAACGGTAGGGATGTAACCCAGGTCTGACTGACATTAGAACAGTCACTTTTCTAAAAGGTGCTCCATCTTGGGGTTGATGAATGAAAAGCCAGAGAACGCCGTCTGATCCATGGAATCTATGAAGTTCTTATCGCTGTAGGAGAGACGAGGCTTCTCGCTGAGGAACTCCCGATCAAAGTTGCTGCAGTCATTTGGTGCTTTCTGTAATTGACAACAAACATATCTCAGCAAAATGACAAAACAGAGGCAGTCATCACAGATTATAGACATATGTAAACACAGCACATGATCCATATTTTTTCAGAATTATCCTCAGTGACTTGTGTGTGTGGGGGCATACCACTTTGGGTTTGAAGGGGGGTTCAACCTCTCTCCTCTCCAAGGCCTGCCAGTTAATGGTCTTGAAGAAGGGGTGTAAACAGATATTACCCACGATTCCTAGCCTGCGAGTGGGGTCTCTCTCGAACAACTGCAGGGAAACAAAGTCAGTAAGTGTAAGAAAAGAATATGCCCCATTACATCTCAAAAACAGCTCCTTTTCAGCTGCATAAATTGAAGTTATTTAATTGCATTTGAATGGATTTCATCAACCCGAGAGCTGTAGATTTCTCTGATCCATAAAATTATCAAATGGTACAGACCCGCTCAAGCAGGTCCCTGGCCTCCTTGCTGATCCAGCGAGGATAGTGGGGAGTATCCATGCGGATGGACTCAAACAACTCATCCTCATCATCTCCATGGAAAGGTGACTGACCAACCAGCATTTCATACAGCAGCACCCCAAATGACCACCAGTCAACAGAGAAGGAGTATTTCTGTCCCAGCAGGATCTGAGTTGAAATGAGATATTGTAAACAAGAATTATTCTAGACAGACACCGACACTTGTTTGCAAGCAGAATGATAAAAGCAAACCAGTTGCAGAATTAAATATTTCAGAACAAGAGAGCGTCTCTAAAAGGTATGACACACTATACCTCCGGGGCGATATAGTCAGGAGTACCGCAGAAAGTTGTGGCACGATTGTCTCCAAACAAGTTCTCCTTGCACATGCCGAAGTCGGCGATCTTTATGTGTCCCTCATGATCCAGCATCACATTGTCTAACTTAAGATCTCTGGAAACAAAATAATCACAGCAGGATTGGAAACAAACACGAGTGATTTTGAAGATGATAATAGACTGTTTGAAATGATAAGGCTTTGTGTTTATCAGAATTAAGTTCAAATGCCGCTTAATGTTTGTATGTTTTGAATGAACTTTTAGAGGATTAAATATGTGATTTTAAAAAGTGCCTAAAAGGTTTTGCCAGCTGGATTGTGAAATCTTGAATGCTCACTGCCTTAGAGTGCCACTCAAGCCAAAAATAACTATGATTTGAAGAATCTAAATCTTGCAGAGATCTGAAACTTGCCTAAGATAGGTAATCCATCAAAGTGAATATTTAGTCCACTGTTTATGTGTGAGATTTTAGAGTCAGCTTTTTTACTGCAAGAAATGAAAGAATTCACATTTTCCTCTTCACAAAATCCGTTTCATTGTTTTTCTTCTGAATTTGATTTTTTAGACTGCACCCACGAGGACAGTTTTTTAAACAGTCCCTGTTCACAACTGCATTACCACACAATGATAATGAAACTTTCAGGGAAAAAAAAAAAAACGTGTCAAAATGTGTGGGATTACCTAACCAAGCAAGTTTAGAGTCTCTGCAAGTTCATTTTCACATCACACTTGCAACTGAACTGAATTCAACGGTCTTGTGGGAGATAGGAAAATAATACAAAATGGTCAGCTGTTATGTAAAGAAGATAGCATTTTAAGTTTATAGGCGAAAACATGAAAAAATACCAGTATGGTCATTTAAGTGTATGTCCTGTACATCCTGATGTAATATATATTTTTGCTCTGACCTGTAGATGATCCCTTTGGAGTGTAAGAACTGAAGACCACAAATGATCTCAGCAGAGTAGAACCTGGGAAGACAGACATGGCAGAGACAGACAGATATCAACTACTATCTTTGGGGAAGAGCTACAGGTCCACGCTGTAGCTATCTCACTACTGAGTTGGCAGCTGAACACGGGTGTCACTGCAGACTCATTTCAGTGTAGAGCTGAATTATTGAGGAGGACATTTGTATGGAGTAGGAGACAGGTGAATAACGTTCTCATAATGTGAAACCTGAGAGCCGCTGTGAGCCGAAAGATTAGCCTATCTCTGGCCTGCTTCTCTTGTCATCTGTGTCAGGTGAACCGATTGAGTCCTCAGCAGCAACAGAGTAGCCTCCGCCGCTCTAAACCAATAACTCGTCGTTCACCGTAAATGACCAACTGACAAGGACTGCATGGGGTGTCAGGTTTTATCTATTGATCATCTCTCGCTTAAGACCCTTAAAGCTCTCATAGAAATTAGTAAAATGAAGTTTTAGAAGTTGGGCTCTGCTATGTGAGGTATGCTGAGACGCTGTACTAAACTCTCTACAGCAACAGGGCCTTTGTGCTAATAAAAAGGTCACTGGAAACTCTGCAGTTCATTTACTGCCTAAGGACAAATATTGCATAACCCAACCCAGGAGATACTTTCCATTCCACTATGACAACTTGTGCAGCAACACACAAGCTTATTTATGATATTTAAATTGTATGTAAAGAAACATGCAAACGCATGTTTTGTTAAAAATGAGTGCATTGTGAGATAATGAAACGGCCCACTCTCTTTTTCCTCACTCACTGAGGGTAAATTATACATCCAGGCTTAATACAGTCACTGAGTGAGGAGGAGTTTGGTGGATGCCAACACAAGATCAGGTGTCTGTGTTTGTAAAGTAGAAAATTACTCCTGTCATCTCATCGGTCCTCGACTCAGCCACCAGTTTACTACAGGAAATCTAACGGCAGACCACTTTTTAATGTCAGTGTTCATGCTCTCATAATGTGAAACCTGATTTTCAAACATATACCAGTATGTTCAAAAAGAATAATAGTAAGAAATATAATGCTAAATGCATTCATAGTCTTGCACAACGCTGCATGCATTAAAGTCTACTGTGCATATCTTTGTTGTCCCCTGACACCTAGAAACACCTCCTGTGTGATACAAAGCTCCAGAAAATCTACAAATGGTCCTTGTGGTGAGACTGTTTTCTCAGCTATTACTGCCCTATTTCAATAAGGTGAAATCAATAAAGGTGACATAATTTACGGGGCAAATATTTCATAAAAGAAGGTACCTCCAGTTGTTGTAAATCGGCTTCAAAGCACAAATTTTACAACACATAACATAATAATTTATCTTGTACTTATTGCCTCGAAGCTTGATTTGTGTGTCTAACAGCACCTGCAAAGAAATGTTCCACTCTCTCTACGTTTGTAAATGTGAGACTTTTTAAATCTTTAGTTGGCGGTGGTGCAGGTGCCACCAAGCTTTAGACTTCATAACGCTGTGTGTGCCATTGTTTCTTTCTGGAGGGATTCCCACAGAGTGATGAGTAGAGAGGTGGGTGGTAGTAACTGATATCTCCCCATACAAACAGTACACAGGCACTAAGAGCTGCTTACTCCTTACAAGGCCAGTCTGCTAGTGTGCAGCAGCCAATGGACGCCAGCCCATCAGGGTTCAGCATATCATGTAAAAGAAAAAAACCCATAATGGGAGAGAGACAAAGAGAGTGACATAGTGAGAATAAACATGGGCTCTTCTTTAAGGAGTATCTGCTTTCCATCAGCTCATTGATTCTGTCTGGATGAGTCTCTGCACAGCTACAGGAGCACGAGAGCAATGAGTAATGATGGCAGGTAGTAGTGTGTGTGTGTGTGTGTGTGTGTGTGTGTGTTTTTTACTGTATGTTATGTGTGTGACTCACATGGCTCTGTAGAGTTCAAAGCGCCCTTTCTCCTGAATATGAAACATCAAGTCTCCTCCGTTCAGATACTCCATCACAAAGAACAGATGCTCCTGTTGACAAGTTCCACTTTGAGTATCGAGGACACAATTCCAACCAATGACGCAGAGTACGGAAAAAAAGTGACAAAGACACTATTGAGGTGGAAAGGGACTACCTTGGTCTGGAAGGTGGAGTATAGGTGTGTGAGGAAGGGGTTTTCCCAGGCTAAAGCCAAGACTCTCTTCTCTACCATAGTGCACTCCACATCGTCATCCATCAGCACTACATCTTTCTTCAGAGCCTTCACTGCAAAGTACTCTCCACGACCCTTCAGCTCTGCCAGAAGAACCTGAGAAGAGAAGAGAGGAAAAGAGAAGAAGAAGATGAAAGGGATTAATATCGGCACTTTAATAGTTTTCTGTGTTATTAAGAGCATACAGCTTGAAAGTGTTCATTAATTTAAACACCTTGTCTACTCATCTAACTCATGAATGTCATTATTTCTATATGAAGCCTGAAGTGTGTTTATGACAGCTGACGAGTGTTGACTGAGTGTTGTTGATCGGTTATCCTCTCACTCTTGGGTTGGGGTTCCTAAAACAGCAGTCTCACAGTTTAATTCACACTGACATGATTGCTTTGTACCTTCCCAAAGCTGCCTTTTCCCAAGACCTTGTGGAAGATGAAGTCGTCTACATTGATGCGGGTCAGATGGGTAATACGAGACTGAGGCCTGGGGCTGGACCCCTCCCACAGTCTGCCATAGGCAGGTCCATCTAATGGTCAAATAAATGACCACACATAGAAATGACTTATTCGCATAATTATCTTAAATACTGAATATTGCATATTATTCTGCAAGTATTATTATCAGTAATGGACCTATACTGCTCACATGAATGCATGTAAGTGCATGCACATGCACAAAAACACTCACTGACCAGTGATATCCAGCCCAGCAAGCTTGTTAACTTCATCGTAGATTCCAATATCAGGCAGGTTTGGATCAGAACGGCGAGTGGATGATTTCTGATGGAATAGAAAAAGCAAGAGCAAAAATACGCATGAAACAGGCAGACAAATAGTTTCCCAGCAATGGCTACCCATCTAGATGTGGTATATTCAAAGTGAACACATTTTGTCTGATTCTTCTCTTAAACTATTGTGTGATCTGTCTTTCCCCCAAACTACAGACATTTAGAGGCCTGTAAAAAGAGCACAAGAGAACTGGGGGGTTCCACAACGAGCCAGTCCTTAAACACACCAGCACAGGAAGCTCCGGTTCCCATCGAGGTCAGGTGTCACACTCTCAACAATTCATCAGCACACACCAGGGACTGGGAGTGTCACATTCAAGTGACACTCAGTTTGGTGGTACACTTCATTTTGATAGTTCATTGTTAATAATCTACTTACTATCAAGGGACCATAATGTGTCAGTGAACAATGAACTGAGTGTCATTTGATACTCTGCTGCGAAGTACTGTGTCTGGGTTAGTGTTAGGGTTAATGTTGGAAATAGGCCCAGATAAGGACTGGATTTAGGACTAAACTGGGGTCATGGTTACAGGTAGGATATGGGTCAGCCTAAGATCAGGTCAACAGTGACACTTTGTTGAGGTCAGAGTTTTGTCATACACTGAAATTTGCTGAAATTGCTTTCAACATTGTGATATAATGTGTATGAGTTTCGTAAAAGCTTTCTCCAGGTGCCTCTGAGGCCTGTCAGACACTTCTGTCACATCGCACATTTGTTATACGCACATTCAAAACAAAGCTGCATGCACCATGATAAGCAATAATGTTAATACTTCAATAGTTTGTATCTGTTTCATGATCTTTTAGCAGATCATATGATGGAGACATTTTGTTCTCAGGATATTTTGATGGTAGTTAAAATACGTATTTGCAGTTTTTTCCATTCATAATCACTTTATCATTAAGACGCTAAAATAACTGTGATATTTTTGCCACAAGATAGTTCAGTAACACCCTTGGACTTGGACAACATCCAAATTAAGTGTTACCAAGCTCACTTCAGACTCGCCTCCAGACTATAAATGTTTGTGAACATTTATACACAGAAGTGTAAAAATCTTATTACCTGGGGCAAGGCATTCAAATGCATGAAGTGCTTGTCTACAATGTTTTTTCTCATCTCATCATCAAGTTCCATTAGTATTTTTTAAATCCATTTCAGTATACTAATAGATAAATAAGTAAGAGATAATGTACTCAGATATCTGCAATGTCTGACAGAGCCATGTTATGATTTAATTAAGTGGTATGATACTTGAGTCAGACTTGTCCTTAAATTTCTTTAGACTTTACTTTGACTTCAGCTTAAATACGTAAAGACACTTGGTTTGACCATGCATTGAATGTCCTGTGACCATCTCTGTGAACTCACCTGGCTGACTTGTGTAAGTGCTTCAGCTAGTAGTTTCTGGTTGATACCACAAAGGTTGGCTACTTTATCTTGACACTTGTGATGGACATTCATGGCACAATCTACAAACGGAACAAAAACAAAAGTCTGTTAAAGACAAAAGTACATTTACACTCCAACAATTAGTCAATCATAGCTGCCCTGTACCTTCACACTTGAGGCCTTGTTTGACTAGACCCCACAGCAGACTTCCACAGTGGTCGCAGAAGGTGGGACTCATGTAGTTGTTGGTCTTGAAACGATGCGGCATGTCAATTTTAAAGCGCTCCTTCTGGAACTGCGGGGACAAACGGGATTCAACATCTCCATGAATGATCGGTAGCAAAGGAATCCTAATCAGTAGCCTGTTAGACCTTACAGGCCTGCGCACCTGCCTCATCTTTTTCTTTTTTCCTATTTTTTTGCTTTGTCTCCTGCTTCCCTTTCCTGGTTTATACTGTCATAAGTGACCACACTGCTGGATAAAAAGTTCCTTGTTTCCTTACAGGTCTGCCTCTACTGTGATTTAAAGTGCCTCTCTGAGACCACACCTCATCTATTGTTCACCCCATCGGTGGGTGGGTGTGCTTGATCATTCCATATAACCATTAACTAGGTCCGTTGGTCTTTGATCGTCTTTATCTACCAATACTGATGATCACTGAAAAGAGCATGTTATTTGATGTGAACCCTGACTGGAGCCAGCAACACTTGCCAGTTCAATGATATTACCATCATTGTTCATGCTGTTAAGGAGTGATAATTTACTACAACAGCAAAAAACAGAGTGAGAATAGCCCACACTAAACTGAAATTTTGAGACATATGGAGAACGCTCACAGTACATGGTGTACTGCACAAATATGTGATACGTACCACAGTATCCCGACTGTTGGCAGCAGTACCGGTACATCTGCCGATGATTTTGTCTATGCATTTCTTGTGGATGGCTGCATTGCATTCTGATAAAAAGCAAAGATAAAAGACATTTGTATACTTTGATGCAGTATCTGATCATATTTTGTCCACTGGCCACAAAGTAATGCTTACAAAATGCTTACAAAAGAAAATGTATTTTTATTCATGGTCAAGAATGCATTTTTGAATATATACCATCTATGCACCAGGCTGCAATTTCAAGTATTGCACGAAGCACAGGAGTTTTTACATTTTTGTACACTTACGTCTGCATTTATAGCCTTGCTTGTTGAGTCCCCTGTGGGAGACAAAGGGACACAAATGGGTCAGTTTGTATCATTCTTTGATCATGTGAATGGTTTGCTGATTCATCACTTCTTAGTCAAAATGAACAGCGACAGTACACCCATGCTGATTTGTGTATCAGGCTTTCCTTTTTCTACAAACTCTGTCTCCAGTGAGACCAAAATGGGCTTCAAAGCAGATTAGTGGAGATTTGTAGCTATCAGAGGATGACAAACATTATCACTGCCACAGATGTTTCAACTTAAAGGTTGACCTTATTGTGTTTAGCAATAACATCATAAGTAAACAGGTTGTCTAACTCACTTTGACAGAAATCAGCCAACTCAGAGAGTGTTAAATGTTGCCAAATATCAGGAAGTTCTTAAACACTGTGATTTTTAATCTACCCGTGTCCTTCTATCTGAGGTTTTAGTTTATGTGATCAGTGGTTCCTCTTCAGCTGCCTTGAAGGTTTGTTTATAGGCCTGAAGTGTAGGCCGCACTGACCAGACAAATTCTCTGCACACGGAGCAGAAAGTGGGCTGTCTGAAGAACGTGGCGATGAACTCGTGGTTCTTTATGAAGTGGATCTTGGCCTGCTTGATGGCCCCTCGTCTACGGTTCAGGGTAGGAGCCTCTTCCTCCTTCGCAGCCTGCTTACTCTCTGCCAGATAGACAGAAAAACACAGACTGGTCATCCCACAACAGTGTAATGGAAAAACAAAGGTCATTTTGTTTACGCCACAAATTGATAGCCTTAGTGATAATCTATGGGGACCCACAGAAATTGCTCATGTGAATGATAAGATTAAATTAGCAAGGAAAAACACTGACAAGTAGCTGGACAGTCTGTGTATTTATGGGGGTGAGGGGTTTTAAAAATGAAAGGAATGAAAATTACAGACTGGAAACCAGACAAGCTACAGATTACTGTAAGTTTCATCAACATGGTATTTGGTGAATGCTAAAGATGAGAGACAGACATAGAAAAGATTCTTCCCCATGTTCATACTATTCACCCACATTCCAACTCTACTCTATTTCTCAGTCAGCTTGTTCCTATGAGTGATGGGGTCCTACATGAACACAAACTCTTCTGCCACAGTTAGAACAGTTATGGTTATTTCACATAAGTGATTTCTGCATGTGTGTTTTTGTCTGTGCTCTGGGCCTCAATTAGAAAAAAGGTGACGCCACACATGTCTGTGCACCGATCAGACTTTAGCAACACTTGAATCAGAATCTGATGACAGTTAAGGGTTGTCTGCCCCTGTCAATCAAATCTGATCAAACCACACACACACAGTCCTGGTGAAGCAGATCAGCTGAGTTTTTCCAGTGTTAAACTCTGAATAAATAATAATTAAGGATGTTTTTTTGTTTTGAGAGTTGCTCATTTAGTCATAAATATGTAATGTTAAAGAGAAATACTTAAGACTTGAAACCAAGTTTACAGGAGCTTTGGTGACAATATGGCAAATGTTAAAGCAGAGGAAACAAAGCAGCCAGACAATTACATAGGTTACAAAAAAAAAGTAGATAACAGAGGAAAGTAATTTCCTTTACCTGTATCCACTCCCTCCAGAAAATACTGCACTGCCATCATCACTTTCCCAGAAGGATGGAGATCCACCTGAACACACAGTTAGACACACAGACAGTTACTCACAGACAGTCTGAGATATTGCTCTACAGGGACAGAGGACAGTCTGTAATGTCCTACCCAGAACTCAGCGCGTCCGTTGGCTTTCTTGCAGCGCTCAGCAAGAACAGACACTCCAACAGTGACCTCAGCCAGCGGCTCTTCAGCTGTCTTCATCAGAAGTACCTCGAGTACACGGCCCTCATAGATGTGCGCATCAAAACTGGCCTTCCAAGCCGGGTACATGGTTGGTTTCCGCTGAACCAGGGTCTTGCCTCGTTCTTGGAAATGGAAGATAGACAGGGAGAGAAAAGAAGGAAGTAACTTTTTTTTTTTTTACAGAGGTGACAACTTCTGTAAAAGACAGGGTGGTGTGGGCTATCAAAGACTCTCTCACCAGTTGTCAAGGCCTCCTTCATCTTGATTGCACAGAAGGGAGGGTCGGCCAGAGGAGGCAGGACGCCCAAGTCGTATGAGTTAAAGGCGATCCTCAAGAAAGGAGCCATGGTGACGAGTACCAAGGTCACCTGCTCTCAGAGACGGGACAAACACAGTGTTACCCTAGTGACATTTATCTATAATGACATGTTAGTTACACACACAGCTATAGTTTGATATCATATCCACTCATTATATTGCACACATACACACAGCTCCATATTCTTGTGCAGCGATACTGCTGGCTCACATTTAAGTATTAAGATAAGTGCTACAGGTCTATGTTAAACTGCATAATCTCTATGTGCATTGTGAGACCAAACAATATCAGAGAAAGAAGATTATAGATTATAGGAGATAGTGCTCCTTTAATTGACGTCTGAGAAATAGATTTAAAACATATTCCTGACCCCCTGTCAGACACCTGCACCCGCACACGAAAACAGTAGATGGCTGTGTCAGTGAGGACAGAGCGACTTCTGTTGAACCACGTGTTTTCACAGATTAGAGAAAAAAATTGACTCTGGCTGCACCACGACTTTCCATTTACTCTTGTACTTCTTACTTTGAGACATTTCTACGCAGTCACACCCATATGGAGGAGGGACAAAAACAGTTTTACACCTCCATCAACAACACCTGTTGTTGTTTGTGTGGAGGACTGACTATTTCAGGGGGTTTATGTACACATAATGATTATATGTACATGTATTTTGTATTTCACATTATTTGGTATTTCATATTTTTCCAGTATGACAATTTTTATATCTGACATTTTTGGGGGGCTTGTGCTGGTAATTTGAATATTTTAATAGATTTAATGATTAAATTATTGGAGAAAAATCAATACATTAAAAGATGATGAAAACTAGTTGCATCCCTTGTGCATTAGAGGTGAAATACATGCTGATAGTGACATATTGGTGAGAGATCAATATCACCCTACATGCTGGGGACTAGCTGCTGCATGCATGATTTACTGCTTGCATAAGCTTACATGTGCTACAGATTGAGCCACAACTTTTTCTATAACATCCTATGCACCACCGGTTTCTGTATGTGTGGATGTGGCGCCCATCAGTCTCATATCTTGGCACTTCAGTCACACCCATGCCGTCCTACATGCTCCACACCTCTATGTATAAAATAAATACAACTACAGTGTCAGCATAATTCGTGCCTCTGCCACTCGTTTGGATCCCTGTCACTGTGTTTTCTTGATGTGTAGTTTCTGAAAGGCTGCAGCAGCAACAGTGGAGGTGTTTGCCTGTACTGCAAAGGCAGAGCGAGCCTCAACATGTCGCTAATCCAAATACAAGCATGCAGCGCACCACAGTAGGCCTAGCTGGTATTCACAATCCTGAAACCCAGAACCGCCCACACTGAGACCAAAAAAGTAAGACAGGAAGAAAAAAGCAGGGAAGAAAAAAGAATGCACTAAGAGGGGAGGGTAATGAACGACCATGTTCTCCCACTGACTCACTGCTGCTGTGATGTCATGGTTTTTGGATAATCAATAGCAAGCACACTGTGTGACTGAGGGCGGTAGGGATTGATTACCTAGCAAACTGTTCATGTACAGTTTCGATTTGTCCCATCTGTTAAATTCAGTAGTTACTGTATGACCCATGCACCAGTATACTGTCACTTGCAAACTTCTACCTAACTTCCTAATTATTTTTTTTATATAGCCTACATCCTGATACCTTCATTAACGACCAAACAAACGTGTGTTTGTTAGCAGGAGTAGCAAGTGCTATTACTAAGGCTAAATTGTGTTAACTATTACACTTAGAATCTGGGCTTAGAGTAATCACACACAAAAAAACCTTGCACTCTGTGTTTGCACATGTATGCTTGTATTAGAACACCATATCTTAAAATATAAGATAAGCAACTATAATACAGGTACTGGATGCCTAGTATACAGTTGTAGTAGTAACATTAGTAGCTTGCCTATGTTAAGCCTGAGTGCTGTAGACTTAACCGTACACTAACATTACTTTCAAGTGATTTGAAGTAATGAAATAATAAGTGAAGGAGAAAGAGATATGGGTAAGAGTACCCTTGCTCCACTGTGACAAGGAAAAAAGAGTCAAGAAAAATAAAGAAAAAAGAGAGGGAGCTTGCTCTGCTATATGGATGTAATTACCACTTCAAACTATTTTGAAGCATCACATACATTAGCAGCCTGTCTGCATTAAACTGGCCTACATTCTTACTGCTGGTGATGGAAACAAGCCCTCACATGTGCCTCCCTGAGTCACACACACAAAAGTGTGACAGCTATGAACATATTGTAACTAGTTTTGAATCCTGCACATGTTGTTCAAAGACTAAAACACTGTTCAAAACACTATGATAGTCACAACGTACGGGACAGCTGTTACAGTGATTCACAACGCCATTGTGTGTATGCAGTTATTTGGAGAGAATCAGCATCGACCGGAGTCAGAGCATCTGATTTTATTTTTCAGGCTCTGAAGGATGTGGTTGATTGTCAGTTGGCTGGTCGCAGAAGTCACCTTACGTCTGACTCAGTTTGCAACCAGATTTTCTTCATGACAAATAAATGATGTAAGCCGTACTCTTTGATGCCCAGACCTGCCCACATTCCTCCTCACGGCCGGTGTTACAACGTATTCTGTGCCCCGTGAGAACCTGTGACCTGAACTTGAATTCACCACAGCCACGCAACTGTTACTAACAGTGGTTTCATATCTGTTAAAGTGACCCCACTGTATTTAGATAGGTTGGCACATTTTGAGAGATGTCATAGCATAAAGTGGTGGCCAGTATAGGTCGGTTTTGCAGAGTCCTAACACCTTCTACAGTTGACCCCGTAACGCCATAAAATCTCACAGGTCACAAATTCCGTCGCACCATATGAGTTTCATTGCCTTAAAAACGAAGCAACACTGTACGAAAAAGTTGGTAGGGATTACTTACTTACTAACTTCAATCAGAACAGCTAGCTAGGTAGAGACAATTGTGCTTCTAATGGGCATATAAAAGGCGTAGACATTATGTTAACGTTACTACTGCAAGTTGGCTAAGGTTAGCGCCAACGGTCACGGTTGAACGACTAACATAACAGATTGTTTCCCCATAGATCAAAGAGGAAAAGAAGAACAAGAGGCAAGAAGAGGCGTTTTTTGGGGGGGTCTTTGAGCAACTTTCTGCAAACTCCAAACGTAAAAGACCCAAACTCTGTGAAAACCTCGACTAAAAATAGTAATATAATACTAGCCGCAGCCTCACCTTGTCCTGCAAACTCGGTGCTGTTTCTTTTTCACCGCAGCACGACGAAAGTTGCTCTTTCTCTTCCTCTCGCTTTTTCGCTCTGTGATTCTGTCGATTGAGGAAGTGTGTGGCGCGCGCTCCCGCAGCTTTCTCGGTAAGCTGTGACGTTTACCTGCTACACGCACACACACACACACACACA
>LKNJ01000172.1:0-67071 GCA_002120245.1 Maccullochella peelii | reverse complement strand
ACACACACACACACACACACACACACACATATGTTCAGCCACACATGTAAAATTCTATTTAAGCCCCCTGGGTAATAATCATAATGGTGTTGGTTCATCACTGCAGACCTGTTGATCACCTAAGCTGAAAAAAACCTGTCCGGACAACTATAGCTGTAGATAAAGATCTGCATTGACGGTGAGTGTGCCCTAGATTAGCTACATAGCCTAGTATATGGGGGAAGATGTGTTTTTTCCCCACATAACGTGTCTGTGTGTGGCAGGGGATGGGGTCACGTGGCTGGTACTGTAGGCTGCGGGGGTAGTTTTGAGCAAGGTTTTGCTGGTGAGGAGGTGGCGGATTTGGCTCCTGCAGCCCAAATGATCTTTTCTTGTTCTAAACTAACACAAGCACTCCAAATTATCCATATTTATTTCATGCCACCCGCTCACACACACATCCAAATATAGGTGTGTGCAAATGAGCAAGGGCAGCTATTCTCATCTGATGACACTAATGAAATATTGGCTGAAGGGAAAACCTAAATGAGGAATATGCAGCAGATAAATTCCTGCAGAGTGAGTCATAATTAAATGGTTAGGTGCAGTTTATAAGTTTGAACAGTACGTGATGTAGTGCCAAGTGAATTTAAAGTGAAACCTGCCTGGAACAGGCGGACGGGGCACAGGTGTGTCAGTGTTCCCCTCTCTCCTTTGAGAACTTACATAACAGGCAGATAGTGACTCATGGCAGACACAGGGAGTCTACAGTGGCGTCTAGGTGTGTGCACTGAAGATTTCATCGTTCAGCTGCTCTTCTCTGACTGACAGATGCGCATTCAAAGCTTGAGGAACCCTCTCCTTCTGTTCTTCCTCTAGCAAACATGCACATCCACACATACCCACTGTCATGATCCACCCGTGGGATGTATATAGGCTGTGGAACAGGCGGATGTTAAATTTAGCATACAGAGCTTAAAGAGAGACAGAAGAAGATCCACATAGAAACTCCCTATGCATGGAGTTGACACATACAGCTACATGGCTCTGCTGGGGTACAGTCAGGCAAAAGTGACATAATTTGTAGCTGAGTTTTTCTATTATACTGCTTTAATATATGCAGTTTTGGAAAGTAACCAAGTACTTTTACTCAAGTACTGTACCTAAGTAGAATTTTGAGGTAATTGTTTACTTGAGTATTTCCATGTATGCTTTATACTTCTACTCCACTGCATTTCAGAGGGAACACTACATTCATCTTACAGCTGTACTTTTAAAATTAAAATTTTACGTAAAACATATGATCAGCTTATAAAATACTATTTGTTAAAGATTAAACCAGTGGCCGCTCTAGTTTGGCCCCCATTGTCATGTCTCAGATCTCTGAGTTGTTGATGGGACTTTACCCCTCTAAACTTTTCAGATGGTGTCATTTAAATAACTGTTCAAATCCCAAAGAGATTAAATAAAAAATGAAAGATTAGACAAAAGTCCAAAATATTAATAGACACTACAACACAGACTGACTTTTAATCCAGTTTATTTATATGACACTGTTGTTTTTAATGATAAGACTGTAGAAAATGTCCTGCAATAATAAAAAATGGCCGTTAAATATGACAATGATGATAAGAGCTTAGCATAAAGACTGGAAACAAAGGGAACCATCTAGCCTGGCTCTGTCCAAAGGTAACAAAATCTGTCTACCTGCACTTATAGCGCTCATTTGTAAGTTATATTAGAATTGTTTAATCCATACAAAAACCACAATTCCTCGTTTTACGGGACTTTTTCTTAGACTGCATGGAGCAGTTACTTCCTGGAGTCTCCGCTAGTTGCCTAGCAACTGCTCCCAGCCGAGAAATAGTCCGGCACATAACCCCCCATAAAACACAACTTTAAAAATAAACATACGAGATAACGTGTTAATTAGTGAGCTTTAGAAGTCCTAGAAGGCTAGAGTTTTTGTCCTGTTTCCAGTATTTATGCTAAGCTAAGCTAACCGGCTGCTGGCACTAGCTCCATATTGAACGGACGGACGTGAAAGTGGTATAAATCTTCTCATCTAAATTTCAACAAGACATTTCCTAAAATGTCGAACTATACTATAAAAGAAGAAGAAGAAAAAACAACACCCTGACTATCCCGGTCTTAGCTCAAAGACACCAGACAGATTTTACATCCCTCGGTGACAGCTGCCGGCCCTGCTCACATGTGTTTATACTTCTCTCTCTGCAGATAGTTGCAGATGACAGAATGGTCACAAGAGAATGGAAAGCATAATGCAGACTCCATGTTTAGGCAGCAGGGATAATAAATGTTCAGTCGGAGGTGCAGAGTGTGCTGAAGGCTGTGTGTTTTTCTCTGTCCTGTTGAGGGAGAGTGGGCTATTTAAAGCTTTAGGGGAGGTGGAATAGGTGTAACATTGACTTGGCAGTGTAGGCTGCAAAGAGTTTGCAAAGTGGGACATGAGTGCGTCCCTCTATTCTTCCAGCCTCTCCACATCTTTTTTCCTCTCTCTCTCTCTCCCCGTCTCTGAAGGGTGCCGAGAAGAAGACAAGACAAGGTGCAAACCCAGAAATGTCAAGCCAATGTCAAGTGGACGCAGATGTTTTCCCCTATGTCCTATTTCTTAGTCTTTTTATTTAAATCTTCGGCTATTATGTAATAAAATCTTTCCTTTTCCCCTGAGGATCTGCTGCCCACACAACACTATGAAAGATGAGAAGGCATGCTGATGTAACTCACGACATCAACACAAACACTGCATTGCCTTCTCAGACTAAAACTGTAAATGGCCAGAAAGTTTGTCGGTGTGAGTTTGTCATTAAAAACTGTTTGTCGTGGGTAAAAACGCCATAGATGACAAGGTTCAACTCAGAAAAATATTTCATATTTCAGCTTTTTTGGTACCAGTTGTGAATGGTTCCTGAGGCTGAGCACATAACAGAGCTGAATGCATCCAACCTTAATGAGTAGGCTGTGTGTGTATGATTGATTATTTGCTTCTCTCCGCATTGCTCCTGCCTGCAGCGATATGGAAGTTAAGCTTGGATTATGACACTGTTGCTGCCCCGCTGTAAAGAAAAAGCCTATCTTTTCCACCATCAGCCCCACAGCAAGCTTTCATCACTTGTTTTTTGTTTTTTTGTCTTGTTGACTCTTCATCCAGCTCAAGTCAGCAGTTTCCTGTTTCTTGCTGCTTTGCTGTGACCAGAAAAATGCTAAGCAGAAGTATGAAAACTCTGTTTTATATACAAAAGCTGACAGACAACACTTCTGTTTTTAGGTAAACAGGGTGATTTGTTCTTGAGTCTTGGCAACTACTCAGTTTTAGTGTTGTATAAAGATGAAATCAAGTTTTTCACATTTTTCACTCAGCATTTCGCAAAATGCACTGAACCACAGCCAATTAAGAGAGGTTTTTTCATTTCAACAGAAGGGTTCAGTTAGAAGGAACAGGTGCAGTGATGGGATGATAAATACTTAAAAAAAACTGTCACTTGTAAGGAATTTGTGTTATAACCAACAGCAACAAAAGAAAGAAAACACTACTGAGATTTGAGACGAGTGAAGCAACAGAGGAGGGAGAAAACAGAAGTGGGGCTGGAGAGGGAGAGCAGAGTGATGAATGATCTGTCCTCTATATAGGACGAGGTATCTGCAACTTTTCAGGAGCCCCAGAAAGCAAACTTTCTGCCTGATATTATTCTGGGTCAGGAAGCCTCAGGGGGAGACAAAAAGCAGAGCAGGCCTGGCCTTTCTTTGGCCACACAGCACACTGGTCTGTGTGTCACTCAGTCCCCAATGTCTTCTCAAGCAGCTCAAAGTGTGATCTGAAACACTCGCCAGCTTGGTGTTTCATCAGAACAGACCACACATGGACTACATATCAGTGCAAACAATATATGCTCATATGGGAGGGGGTGCTACAAGTGTAGTGCAAAAGTTTGGCAGCATAGTGGCTTATGTTTCTGTTTTTAATGTATTTACTGAGCACCATCAGCAAGGACACAGGGACAGGAAGTCAGTCACAGCTTGTTGTACTTTCATGTTTAGCCCACTTGCCATCTAGGGGACAAGACGAGGATACAGAGGAAGCACAGGCAGTTCCCATCATTATAGCCTCCTTTACTTGATTTTATAGTGTTAGTAAATGTAAACTTAATAAATCATCAATTACAGTACAAAGTCCAAGTCACTGATTATGTGGATCAGTGAACTCAGTGATTAGTGTTTCAGTCCAAGGCAAAAACATCTGTGCACAACAGGATGTGGAGTCTTTAAACAAATGAGAATTTACATTATACTTGTTTTAGGTCTTTTAAAGCAATATTACAAGATATAATTGGCAACATTTTTCCCAATAAAAAAAAAGCATGTTAAGTAAATTAAGTAAAGCTTTTGGCCTCTATGATGAAGGTACACGCATATTTCTTTTTCAGGTTAATTCCTTTTCATATCAGTGCAAAAAAAGAGTATAGAAACTATCAATTCACTGTCAGGACCATCTCCAACAATACAGTACATGGCAAAGCTACAGACACTTCTACACATATAAAATGACTCATTCTTTGATACAGCCTGCGCTTCAAAGTATTAGTCATAAAGATGCATTTAATCCAGTGGAGGAACACATGTTGCGATGAAGGCATAACTAATACATTTTTGTAACTGAAGATCAGGTCATTCCAGATGTGTCCATTTTTGAGTGAGTTTGAAATTTGTTACCATTCCTTCAGCCTCCATGGAAAACAGTGAAATGACTGTGGTTGACGTGTATTTTTGTTCAATTATCGAAATGATTTATGTTGTTTTGAAATATTTGATATGTTGAAAAAATAGTCATAGAAGCCATACAATATCTTTCCTTTCCAAAACAAATCTACAATCTTCCCCATGATTTGGAGGAATGTCTCTGATCATCTGCTGGGGGAAATACAGGTCACGACAATGTAATGTTCCACACTGGCAGGTATCTGGGCCAACGCCTCTCGTGGCTCTCAGCAACACACCTGCTGTAACAGCAGGCAGGGGACACCGGAGGTTGACAAAGTAGGTAATCGTGTCCCCTCTCAAAGAACACCATGTCTTCTTTTATTCGGTCCAGCCAGGCAAGTTACAACTTGCAGACATAATTAAATATTGTTTTTTATTCCCTATCTTCCCTTCTTGGTCGGTTCGTAGCAGAAGGAAGGCAGCAGTCTTCTATTTTCGGCAACTAATCCAGAGTAGCTGATCCTATAAAACTGTGGCTTCCTCCATGGCATTTACCCACCTGTATGAGAAGAGGATTTTACATTAGGAAAAAAGCTTATGGTGAGTCTCTTTTAGTCTCCAACAGTAAGACAGACATCAATACTCCAGTAACAGTCATTATGTCCACACAGGGTTTCAAGACGCAGTCAGACTAATATCTTTAAATTGTCAATCTTTAAACATTTTGAAATTAGCTATCAAGTGCTTCTCACCTCTGGGCTGTGTAGTTGTCCGAAGCTTTAAAGGTGTAGTACAAAGTGTTTTTGTGGTAAAGCTGGAAGATGTTGGCCTCCTCCGCTCCCTCCTGCTTGTCAGGTAGCTTCACTGTGAAACCCAGCAGGGGTAAAGTCTCTGATGCTACTTTCTCCTGCAGACAGAAAATCCATCAGTGGAACAGAAACGGATCATAAGATACAGTGATGTGACTGTGGGCATTTCATCACTTTTAGTCATTTTCAGACATCTGATCACTGTGTACGGTCTGTTTAAGTGTGAATATGTGCTGTTCAGGTTAAAGGGGAGTGCATGTTTCCCCTCACCTCTTGGGCTCGGTAGGTGTAAAGCACCTTGTCTTTTAGGAGGAACCACAGTCTCTTCCAGCTCCTCTTGCTCTTCTTGCTGCGCTGCAGACTGCCACTAATGGAGCCTTCCTCTGACAATGTCACCTGCACAACATAGGAGCAGGGAGGAACTGTAACAAGCAATGTTCCTTACAAAACATGGCATAGCTGTCATCCACATCAGCAACTATTCAGTAACCTGCTCTGTGCAGTGAACGTATCCCTCTCTGCAGAGAGAGAAAGGCACATGCTGCAGGCGTACCTGGGTGAAGGACGCCGTGCCTTTCCGATGTCTCCAGATGTTGGGAGGATGAATGTTTTGGAACACGGCAGAGAGAGGACGACTGGAGCGGTTTGGACGAGGGCTACTTTTACCTGACAGAGCAGACACATCTCCCCCTGCAGAAATATCCAAATGCTTTTTAACCACAGCAGAGGGCAGGGACGAGACTACAACACCCACACCAATTAAGTAACCTTGGTGTCTGAACTATACTGCAGCAGAGGCTATATCCTTCTCTGTGGAATCATAGGGAGGATATGCAGGAGTAACAATAGCAGCTATACAGTTACAACAAATATGAATTCAAACTATTCCAATGTTGTGGCTTTTTTCCCCCCACAAACGTGAAATATGTTATTGAAAAGAATCACATTTTTTAAGTAAGGAAATTAAAGCAAAGCTTCAACCTTGCTGTTTTCTGTATATTACATGATGCATATTACACAAACTGGAGTGTAATCTCACTACCCAAGTGTAAATGTTTCATACATTTTACATGATCCTCATCCTATACTCAGTGTCCCCTAAACCTGTAACAGATAACTATATCATGGTGCAAGTAATAGCAGCCATGACTCTCTTCTTTTATTTCTACTTTCCTAAATGTACTACTTCCATTCTTTTATGAATATATTTCCTGTAAAATAAACACATTTTTCCAAAATCAGCCAGCTCTGTCTGATTTCAGTCAGATATTCCTCCTGTATTTAACTTGATGCTACGTATGTCTCCCACTGATAATGATTAGTGATGTTAGGGGTAACCACATTGCTCCTACTGGTTACAAGAAGAATAGCAATACTAAACTTTGTGGGCTGATAGGCAGACTGACAGTCAAATTGATTACTGAATCCTAAAAATATATCCAAGCAGAGTTTTCCCACCTCTCTTCTTTAGCTCGTTGTAACAGTGATCGCACACTTTGGCCATGCGGTCTTTCATGTATTTCAGTGGATATCTGTTCCTGGAGCAGCTCCGACAAACAATCTGCGTCAAACAACATAGATTCACCACAGTCACATTAAAACGCTCAGGACGAACACACTAAACGCTCTTTTTAAAGGCACAATTTGTTGCATCCCGTCTAACAGATATTAAAGTACAACAGAGCCCTGTGTTTTATTCGTGTGTGACTCACTCTTCCGCAACCATGGCAGTGGTGTCTGCGAAGAGTGAGGCTGAAATCTGAGGTGCAGTTCATGCACATCATCACTTGTGAGACTGGAACAAGTGTGGGAGCTTTCTCTCCGAGAGACAGCCGCAGACGATCTCTGGCCTGGAACAAACACACAGAAACAGAAAAAATGCACTTAATCACACTCGATGACGATACCTTGTAACATCAGTCTCATTTTCGGTTGGGTGAGGATGAGCATGACTGAAGAAAAAAGTTATTAAGTAATGACTTAATAGATGAATACAAAGAAGCAGAGTTTGCTCACCTCTCCTGAGCAGCTGCTGAATGCTGCAGATCCCCTGGCATGTTCAGTCACAGTCCGGCTCAGAGTGTAAAACCAGTCCTCTCTTTCAATGAAGGAACTGCAAACAACACACACAAAATCACTTCACTATTACTAAATATAATAGTAATGAAGCCATACAAAAGTCATTAACAACAAATATGCAACACATCAGCTGCAGCAGTAAACATTTGACATATTTGAGGTTTTAGAGGTTTAAACCTTTTCCTCACTGCCATTATTGGATATTATCCATTATTCAAACAGGACACAGTACAGCGTGGCCCACCTTGCAGACAAAGTGATGGATATGTCTGTTCCTTCGATCCTCAGTGCATTTTGGACATTTTCTATGATGGGTTTACTGACCTGGGAAATCGGTAAAATCACAAATCAAAGACCAGAAAGACAGAGAGAGAAGAGAGACAGTTGAGGAACAGTGAAGTTTCCCATTATCACCTTCTCTGTTAACTGTAAACAGGTAAACAATTTAATTAAAAATCCACATGTTATTATTTAACACTTAAATGGCTGTAGTTTTTATATGTGTTGGAAAAACGTCCAGCTTTAACTTCATATCAAGTCCTGGGGGATTTAAAAGGAACAACATAGTTAGAAATCAAAGAGGTTACAACATTAGGCAACTTAATAAATGACTCTGACCTTCAACCCAGTGAGTGGCAGAGTATTCTTCAGTCTGTATTTCCCGTCCTGCTGAGGGTAGGTGTACAGCAGCACATCATTCATCTAACAACAGACAGAGATAACACTCATAATTCACAGTAAGTCCGCAGAACAGACAAGTAGATGCAGATCAGAGGACACTTAAAAGGATACACATAAACACAAAAAAAGTAAAATAGTCCATCATTCATGTATGTGCAGCAACACTCCAGCAGGTGGCACTCTCAGCTTATACAAAATTCGACTTCTATGAGTTCACACAGTTGATTCACTGATGGGTGACAATTCACACCAAACTGTATGTATTTTTTCTCTTGTTTTTGAAGGTGTACAGTTACAGGTACACAGTAAACATAATCACAACATGCTGTACGTCTACGAGCTCACACATGCACACACACTCAAGCTCCCCCTAAAGAAAACCAATTCCCCACCACCACCTCCACCATTGTCCACTCCACACAGTACAGATCTCTACTGGTTAACCTATAGTTAAGACCTCAAATGTTAAACATAAAACTTAAGTTTAAAGTCCCCCTCAAAATAAAAATGTGCTCATTGTTACTTCACTTGGATGTGCAGTTTGACACTAAAAGGTTCTTTTCACATTCATCTAACGATTAAAGTTTCTCTGTGCTCACATTAAATCTGAGTTTAAGACAAGATGTAGAAGCATGAATTTGTGACATAACAACTAGTTTGGAGGCCAATCATGATCCAATATAAGACTTAAACAAGTGTGTTGTGGAAGCTTGAAACCTCCAGTGCACATACACTGAGAATGAACTTTTCAGTCATGTGGGAGACATTTTGTGTCCATCTGTTAAACTTTTGAAATGAACAATATTTGCATATTCATCAGTTCCAGATTTTTCAATGAGGGAGAAGGAGTAGATGTCATTATAAGAATTTGAAACTGGTTAAGTGATCTTTTTTTATGTAGAAAAACCAGATCAGATACAAAATGATCATTCTGAGCAGAGTATCTGTGTATGCCTTAAACATGTCTGGGAGGGATCTATGAATTTAAAACTTTACCTTAAATTTTTATGATCCTACATGAATGAGATACTTCAGTAAATAGATATCAAAGTTAATATCAAACTGGATCATTAACGTCTGTGAATCAATTTACTCACTGTCCCAGTGTGTTTTAGCACTTTTGTTATGCGACTGGCATCGCCTGCTGACTTGTTTTATCATGCTGTCTGATCATTGTCTGGGTAGATAAACTGGCAGCATAAAAGTTACACAGCGATGATTACCAACATTCCTCCAGAAGAGACATTTATGAGCTTTTTTAGTGTCGAGCCCAGGCAACAAATTTCTAAAACGCCACAAGAGGGAAAAGCAGTGCGCTTTGACGATGCTCTATGGATAATTTGCGAAGGCGTTTACTTTTCTAATCCCTCTTGATTATAACATTTTAGGGCTAACTCTATGTTGTGATTCTTATAAACTGAACTGACTACAGTGTGTCTCTTCCATGATGAAATAAATTACGTTGTGTTGACCTGGCTGTGACAGGTGCTGAAAAAGTGAAAAGTACTTCGTTTATACTTACAACTTTATCAATTAGAGCCTTCTCCCCTCCCTCTATTTCCTTCTCCCTGTTTACTTTAGCATTATCTTATCCAGCTGAGAGCACTGCCTATATATTGAAGGTGCTGAAGACACATCAGACTAATATTTAGCTGACACAATTAAGTCATAAAAGTTCACAGGTGCAGATGGATCCTTCAGTTTATAAGGAGCTGGTGTTGACCTTCCCTGTGCTGTCAGTAAAGAAGTGGCTCAGGAAGTCAGCATTCAGAAACATCCTGCCAGGAAACCCTGCTCTTAATAGCTCAGTCTGGACATCGAAACAGACCAGACAGAAAAGGCCTGACTCTACATTTTACATAGAGATGTCTTAAGAACTGTAAAAAATGAACATAGTATGACCACTGGAACATGTGTCTATTAACTTATATACTACAGACAGGAAGCAGCGTTTACCAAAAACAGGTGGCGGGGCTGTCGACTCTTCCTGCTGACCTTCATCAGGGTGCCCTCCTTCACAAAGACCTGATAAAAAAAGCAATATACACATAAACTGAACACAAGGCATCTGATCATGACACATAAGGGACATCTACAATAATTAATGATGTTTTAAAACCAGGGCCGGCTGGGGATTCCCAGCTGAATGATTGTGTAAAGGGCAACACGGGGGTGGTGCAGGGCAGACAGGGCGGGCTGGCAAGCAGAACAGACAGAAACAATGCTGTTATCAGAGTCATACCCTGCCAGGCTGCAGCAGGTCCCGCAGGCCACGAACACTGTACTCTATGTTGACCAGACGCAACAAGTTCTCCTGAGACACAAAGAGAGACAAGAACAAAAAGACAGGGAGAGAAAATGAGACGCCAAAATAAGTGAAGCGATGAAAGAGCATTACCGGTCGTTTTCCTGTAAACCCCAAACTATTTTCTTCTGCTTGGCTATTTTCATGACTCCCTTTGTTTTTAGACATAGTTATCACCTGGATCAGGGGGGCATGTCATATATTGTTCTCCTTAGAATGAGCCAGACTATTCAGAAAATCATCATTTGGCATGTTACTCTAACTGGAACTACTGTACTGACTCTACAGCCATGCAAGTGGCTCTTTGAGGCTGTAGCAGTGCTTTGAGCTAAATGCTATGTTAGCATGCTAATATGACAATGCTAACATGCTGATGTTTAGCTGGTATAATCACCATTTCAGTTGAGTGTGTTAGCATGCTAACATTTGTTAATTAGCACTAAGAACAAAGTAGAGCTGTGGCTGATAATAGTGTTATTAGTTTCATAGGTTTTTGGTCATAAATCAAAGTACGAATTCAAAGTTTACCTGATAGTGCTAGAATAAAGCTTAAGGGATCACCAAAGTTCAATTCATCATGTAGGGGACATGAATGTGTGTACCAGATGTTATGGTAATCCATCTAATAGTTGTTGAGAGATTTCACTCAAAACAACAAATGTGAACCTCATGGTGGAAAAGTCAGGGGATCACCAAAGTCATTAAGATTCATCCTCTGGGCACCACAGGCAATCTGAACCAAATTTCATGACAATCCATCCAATAGTTGTTCATATATTTCAGTCTGGACCAAAGTGGTGGACAGATCGGCCAACTGTGTGGCTAAAATGTATGCAATATAAAATCTTTGAACCACCTCTGATATCATTGTATGAATGGATAAAGAATGTCAGTTTGCTGTAAATGTATAAACCATGTGTTGGTGGTTCCCAACCTGGGGGTCGAGACCCCCACAAGGTTCTGCAAGATAAATCTGAAGGGTCGCCAGATGATTAACATGGGAGGAAAGTAAAGAAAAGGCATATATCTGCAACACAAAGGGATTTTTGCTTGTGACAATGGGTGGGAAGTAGACACTGCTTTGTTTGAAGGGGGAACAAGCCAGAAAGGTTGGGAACCTATGCTCTATGCCTTAGTAGTGTGAAAGAAGGTGAGGTTAAATTGGAAGAAATCAATTTGCATAGATGTCCTCACTCTTTTTTGTGCCAGAGCTTGTTCTCCTGAAAGCAGATTCGACCTTAAGTGAAGAGTATGATTTATATTTATATTCTAACATTAGAAATAGGAGACAGATTTTATTAATATAATTTTGGTAATTTGTTGTGGTGAAAATGCGCTCATATTTCTCCCTCTGTATACATTTCATGAAATCTGTACTGTGAAAAGTGATGCTACATTTACTCAGGAAGCAACTTTCCCTCTTGAATAATCTGTTAAGGACCTAAACTTTAAGTGGATGACTGGGCAGGGAAGATCTTAAAGTCATAAGGGGTCCAATTTTCATAAATTTACAGAATTAGACTCTTTTCCAAAGCAGAGACCTTTGACGCACAGAAACAACCCATATTTTTGGAGGAACTGAGCTGAAGGATTCTACAGACATGTGTTTTAATGTCTGTCTGTGTGTTTAGTACTGACCAAGGTGTAGGTTGAACATAAGATATGTAATTCTGGATACAAATGTTTGTCTGTTGGGTTCAAGAGTGACATATGCCTACACATGGCACTTACCCCATGTTTTAAGCTGTCATTTGCTTGGTCTGCAATGTCAGACACTACCACCACAGCAGCTGTATAAGACAAACACGGAGAGAGGAATCAGGAAAGACACTACATGTTAAGAAGTGAACACATTCACAATGAATAGTCATAACTGATGAGTTTCTTTGTCTCTGTGAGAAAGACACCAAACATAAAACTCAAAATGAGCCAGGAGCCCGGACGTTCCTACAAGCCCGGACTGGGGTGGCTCCCTTATCGGAGATAAGAGATAGTGCTGCTGCAGTTGGCCTCCTCATGAATTACACATTACAGTCTTCACACAGAAGAGAGCTGAAATGACTGCCTGGTGGGTTACCACCACAAACAAACAAAAATCTAAATTGGCTCTCTCATGGCCGTGTCTCCATGCCAAATGAGAGCAAATAAATTCCCTGTAAACACAGAGCCACAAACACAGGCCTGAGGGCTCTCCTGTGAGGAACAGAGAGCGCAGAGTGAGCAGCTTCTGTCCACACTGGGTCTGCTGTGTGTTTACGGTACCCTGGGTGTCTTCATATTCCTTGGAATCAGGGGAGAGGTTGTTCAGGTAATCTGGAAGAGGAGTGAGAGAAAAATGAATGCAACCACTATGAGTGAAATATGTTTTTTACTCAGGAAAGATACTCTGCCCTAAATCTCACCCTTTACATGGGACTCACCGGTGAGGAGCATGCGGTACTGAGCCACACGCACAATGACCTGCAGGAGCTGATGTTTCAGAGACACCTTTTCCCCAGCTGGACTCTGCTGCTGAGACAAATACAACAAATACAAAGTCAACATTTTTACTGTATCATTGCTGCTCATTAGGGCCAGATTTACCGTAGAAACCCACGTGAACTTTTCCAAACAACATGTCAGATTAAGGAAAACTCACCGATCTCACTGAATGTGTAAAAAACCTGTCAACTTGGCAAAATGAAAGTTGTACTGAGAAGCAAATTATACAAGAACACTGGACCTTTGAGCAGAACCACCAGCCATATTTTAAGTGTGAACCAGGGCCAATAACACAGATTGCTGGTCAGCACAGTGCCTTGCAGTGCAAAGACAGCAATGCTGCACGCCTCTATGTATCAACGCCCTCTGTCTCAATAATTCACTTATTAATAATTAATCATCTCTCTCTCTCTCTCTCTCTCTCTCTCTCTCTCTCTCTCTCTCTCTCCCTCCGCTTAAGTTTTCTGGTTCTTGAACAGGTTTAATTCAAAAGTGTGGAAAAGCTATTCTGTCAGCAGTTTCCCATTAAAAAACTCAAAATTATGAACTCATAATCAATGAAACTCATGATGATGAAAGGCAAGCAGAGAAAAGAGCTTACTGCACTGACATTAATACACAAAGTGCTGAGGAGAATCTAAGGACTTTTAAACATGGATGCTCTTAAATCAGACAGAGAAAACTGCCCAGCTCTGCAAAGTCCTGCCAAGTCCTCTCCTCTGTGGTCTATAAACTGGAAGGAAAATATTTAAAACTCCTTTGTTCATGGCTGGACAATATTCAATTTTAAATTAAATAATGGATAGTGAACAGATGCTGCAATCTCCCTGTTGAACTGTCAAAATGATACTATCATAACCTATTTTTTTTATGTTTCATATTTTCAACTTATCAACTTAATAGCTTCTCTGGCTGACTGGTTTGAAAAACGCTGTCTTGTGTCTATTCATTTAATTGAGGCTAATTATAACTCCTCACTAAAGTGCATTGTTTGGCATATGTTGCGCAGCTCCAAAAAGCTGTTGGGAAATGCAACCTATATCAATTTTAAGATTCCCCTGCTTTTAAAGAGACGTTCGGTGTTTAATTGTTGTTCTGAGTGGCTCGTGCCAAACATATTTGTTCTTAACATCTAAACATACGCTCTATATTTTTCCTTTGGGTGTCATGACGGTTTCTTTTAACAGCCAAGAACACTGTGTAGTTGTTGCTTTAAATTAAATTACCACTTTTATTCACTTAGCTGTCTGCCTTTTGCTTGAACCTTTTAAGGATTTGCATCTTGTGCTTTTAATCTGTCTCACACAGACACACGCACACAGACCAATACCACACTCTCAACCATCATCATCGCTACCTCTGCTCGTCCTTGTCATTGCACACAAGACACACACACACACACACACAAACTGAACCCTGCTGATAAGAGATAATGTGCAGAGATAGCCGTCAAATATGTGAGGTTGAAACCAAAGTTTCATTGTTATTTTTAATCCAAACACTTCAACTAAACTGTTTTCTATTCAAATATCATTATTACCTGATGCTTTGGCAATATTGAGCAGAACCTTTACATCAAATGTGCAAAAATTACAAGTTTGTTTTCTGTTCATGCAGGCTGGAATTCCAAATTTAATTATGAATTAGTAGCAACACAGTGGATTGAGGTAGAGGAGGAGAACAGGTGAGGAAGAGGAGGACGAACCGCATACAGGGCCAGACTTCCCTCGCTGAAGAGCCAGTTTATCACGTCATGTGGACAGAATACACTTTATGTACCCAGCTGTGTTCTGTCATTGTATTTGTATACCAGAATAGGTTCATTACATGACAAAAATGAATAGTAAAATAGTAAAGTACATACATGAGTATGAACTTGGCCTTACGGTAATTAGAGACATTCATCATAGCTGTGTGCTTTCCCATGAGCACATCAGAGGGCATTTAATTCTCACAAAGATCTATTCGTATTGTGGTATCTGTGTGTATAATTTTGGATTTTGAGAAGATTTTAAATGTCGATTTTTATCGATTGCATTACATGTTTTGTGTTTAGAGTTAGAGAAGCGCTGTTGCGCTGACCTCAAACTGATGAACAATGGCTGTGAAGGCAGGTGAAGTTCGGCAGCTGTCCTCCAGCAGGCTCATGCTTCGGTCGTAGTGGCCGATATAAGTGGTGAAAACCAAGAACTCTGCTTTTCTGGACAGGAAGATGTCTGCAATCCTCTGGCTCTCCTCCCTGAATGGAGAAACAGAGGTGAGAAGATGGAGGAGAAGCAGCATGCACCGGTCCTCAGCTTACATGTCATGCTTTCTGAGCTTTAATGTGTGCAGTCTGTGGAACAAGAGGGACGAGTGTGGACGGTAATTACTTTTCAGTTATAGCATATGTGTGCATCTAGTATTAACAGCATCGGGCGGTGTACGCATCTCACCAGTGTCGGATTCGATTCTCCAGCTCGTTGAGGATTCTGCGATGCAGGGTGTAAACATCAGGAAGCTCATTGAGAATCTCTCGAAGCCTCTCTTCATCCAACACAGGATCCCCCTCGTCCCCGACTGCGGCCCCCACCGCTTCCCGAAAGTCCTGGCACACAGGCGAGTGTGGAGGAACGGTTATTTTTTCATAGTTTATGTTCAAAATCTTACTAAACTTACAATTTCACTGCAAGGCTGCATTTCTCCCCTGTTTTCCCTTCCCTTATTCTACAAAAGTATAATAAGATAATATCTGACAACAGGGAGGACATGAGCTACTGTATCAAGAAACCACTGGAGCAGCGGTGGTCTAGGTCACTAGTTAAATCCCCACACCAGAGGGATGAATCTAGGAAGGGAAGCACTTGTTCCTCCCTCATTATCTCTACTGAGGTGCCCTTGAGCAAGGCACAAATGCCCCAACTGCTCCAGTGGAGCTGCTCAGAGGCCAACAGATCAGACTGTGTTTGTAGTGTGCGGCTTGAAATCAGCCTAATGTACAAATCACTGTAATTCCCTCCCATAGGGAATATCTTACGGTGGCCCTGAAGGTCAAAACACAACGACATTTCAGATTATGGAAAGGGAGGGACAACTTTTCTTGTTTGTGATTGGACCTTCAGGGCCACCATAATATCTAGATACATAGATGAGAATCATATTGTAATTGTAAATTGAAAAAGAAAAGAGATACATCACTTACTTCCTGGAGGAGCTTAAGGGCTTTCACATGTCTGTGGACAGAGAAAAAAATGCACAATTAAACAGTAAAGTGAAGGGAACCTGATTAGTTTTGACCGATAAGCAGAGATGTTTGATAAGGGAAATTAGTTTACATGTAACTTACAATCTCTCTGTATCCACCAGCTCTTTCGCGATGTAAAAGGCTCTGGATCGGCCGTCAGGCTGTAAACAATCATATTATTTACTTGTAATAAGCTCAGGGTTAGGAAGAGCTAAAGCATTTTGGCACCAGTTCAACAAATATAGCTGGCTCCCCTCTCCACATCGTCTCCAAGCGGCAATCAAATTCTAAATAATGAGGACAGCCTTGTAGTAGCCCATTAACCTCCATTAACCCGCATTAAAATCCTGGCTTGTGAGGACAATTTTGCAATTGCCCAAGGTGAAAAACAGTTCACTATGTTTTATTTTGCTCTGTTCTGTTCTTCAAATACGTCGTCCTTTCTACCTACCATTTGGACACAGGTGACACCTGCTCTTACAAAATAACACCACAAAACAAAACAAATTAAATCACTTTTTAAAGGACAGTGGGTAACAGTCCTTTGGTGAAAACAGTAGAAAATAGGGAAAAAAAGACATTATCAAACAATTAACAAATGATCAATTTAAATTCCATACAGGATATCTAAACTTTCACAAGGAATCTAAAATTCATGTTGTATAAATATTTTTTTCCATCTCACACATAACACATTTGTCAGAACTAACCTGTCTGTCATAATTGCTGCCTCCCTCTTCCTCCTCTGAGGTGCGTCCTTGGTCTTCCTCACTCGCCCCCGCCTCTCCCCCGACATCACCCACCGAAACAGTCTGTGGAGCGGCAGCCAGCGAACACACGTTGTAGGCTTCTGTATAGGCACTGGTGAGAAAGAAGGGGTACTATGGTGAAATACAGCATACATACAGTGTATGCAAACAATAAATGATGTGTACACAGGCACATGACTGACTCCTGACAAACAAAGTCCAACTGGTGTCTTCAACTTACAATAGCTGGTCTTGTTGTTCTCAACTTTTTTAGCATGTGACCCCCTAAAATGAAGGAATGTCTAATTGTGCCCCCTAATCAAAAGTTATGGCCTTAGCATGGACGTGATTGGTGAGCGGTGAGTGATTTTTCTTCTAAGATTGTTTCATTTTAAAGGAATAGTTCGACATTTTGGAATATACTTTTTTCACTTTCTTACCGAGACCTAGCCTGGCTCTGCAACAAAATCTACCCACCAACACCTCTAAAACTCACTGATTAAGACGTTTTATCTGGTTTGGCTGGGAGCACTAACTTCCTGGAGTGTCTGATGGTTGCCTGGCAACTGCTACCTGCCAAGAAATAGTTCGTTTTACTTTACAATTACTATTACTTTTTTTACACTTTGGCTTTTGTGCTGATTAAACAAACAAGATATAACATATATGTTATTTAGTGAGCTTAATGGTGCTGGTATGCAGATTTTGACACCTTTGGACATAGCCCGGCTAGCTGTTCACCCCTGTTTCCAGTCTTTATGCTAAGCTAAGCTATCCAGCTGCTGGCTGTAGCTTCATATTTACTGTACACATACAATGTGATATAGATCTTCTCATCTAACTCTCCGCCAGAAAGTTAACAAATGTATTTCCCTAAAGGCCCAGCTACTCCTTTAATGATTTTCAACAGCCCCAAAGATGTGAAAGTATCCAGTATTTCACAAGACAAAGGGTAAAATTAGAGAAACGTCAGAAAAAAACCTATGATTGTGTAAGAGAAATCTATGTTATTCTTTCTTAATCTTTTAATCATCTTGTGACCCTTGGTGGTATCCCGACCCCCAGGTTGGGATCCACTGGTTTAGTCTGTAAAGTAGCATTTCAGTTTTTACCATAGACTGCATGGTTTGTACCACAAATTTAACTCTGGTTTTATAATATGAACTGTGCTCTGTCCTCAAACTTTCATTCGCGTGAGAATGAATCAGATGAATTTCTTTTAACCATCCAAGTCATCTTTATGGTCGCCTACATTGAAATATCACTATAATAAACATATTTAGAGTTAGAAGCAAATGTGAATAGATAAAACATTGCAGGCCTAGAGAAACCAATAAACTGATCCTGAAAGGCCTGCGGTGACAACTGTACCCAACCAGGGACGCATGTCGGTATTTCATGCTACGAGATTCTCTTCTGCAGGGAGCCCAAATGAATATGCTAATGTCTGCAGCTCAGTGGGGAGTGTAAGCTATGCAAATAAAAACACGTCCTTAAGTTACAGTAGTGATGCAGTCGTCCTCTACGTGACCAATTGCCTTGTCAATGTTCCTGCAACGTTTCACTCCAAGCACCAGTAGATCTAACCCCACTGAGATGCAAATTAGCTACATATGAACAACATATGTGAGCAGTTCAGATCTCTGCACCACACATTAGAGCTGCATGGCCCATTACTGCTCACTGGATCAAATTTTGGATGAGATACAGGGGGGAGTTTGAACCACTAGCTACATGCACAGTTTCTATATTCGGCTTTTATATCACTCCCACAGAAACTGCCACTTCTCACAGTCCTGCTATGTTGTATGATGGCTCAAGGCGCAATCTATGGAGATAAATTACAGAAGGAGATAAAAAATATTCATTTTCTTTTTGCCTCAGGTTCACTGGTGAGCCTATTTGTTCCAGTGCTAATATTGCCCCTTCAGGCTGCTGCAAAACTACCACTGACTCTGCTGTCCACCCGGATATTGCTTTGCTGTGATTACAGGCACTGTGCTCACTCAAAGTGTGGAAAATGATAATCACACCGCTGTCTTTGTTTAGTATTACCATAGAAACCTCAGGTGCTCACTCTGTGTAAGAACCTGAGCTTTCTACTTGAGCATGTAACTTTTGCAGTTGTGTATTTTGTGATAGCAATAATCCACTACAATGAAAAGCAATAATATAAAAACGATTTTAAATAAACCTAGTGCTAAATGAGGCGACCAGTGTTTTACCGAACTTGGAAGTTTTGTCTTAATTTGCATTAACAGTAGCATGGGGAATCAAGTATCTTTATTGACTCAGGGCCTGGTTGCATGGTATGAAGTACAAACAAAATATGCAATACGATAATGACAAAACATGGCACACGGCAGGAATGAAGTGCAACATAATGTAGAACAAAACTAGAATATTCTTTAACAAGGCACCTGTTTACGTAGAACTTTTGGCTTATCCGACAGTTATAACAAAATTATTTTTAGAAGACATCAATAATTCATTAATAATTTGGCATTTTTGCAAGACAAAATTACCAAAATGTTTAATCAATTATAAACAATTGCTGCAGAATATTTTTCTGTCGATCAACTAATTAAATAATAATTTAATTGTTACAGCTCATCTCACAGTCCACACACACTAATCTGAATTTAGATAATCCCTAAACTAATACACACAAACTCCTATTATCTAATTTAATGCTTTCAAGGCGCACACAGTCAAAACCTTTGTTGTCATGCTGTTGTGACTGAAGCCACAGGATGGAGGCACCAGCAGAGCAAAGTAGAGGATGGAATGTCAATTGTGTATTAACTTGTATCTATTTATGTGTATTATGTATGTTTGAGTGCTTTAGGAATTACAAAACATTACGTTTTTGTACTAAACCAATTTTTTGTCCTTTCTTGCACACATAACCACAACGGTAAACGTGATGAGAGGAACTGCAGTGAACAACTGCTGACTACAGAACATACTGAGATTGTATCTGACTGGCTGGAGAAGAGCAATGACTCCAAAATGCTCTGACTATTAATCATCCTGAGCTGCCTGTATGATATGGGCACAGCCAACGGGAATGCAGGGGTGGGGATGGGTTAATGTCAGCACAGCATGGCTGATCTTACCAACAACAAATAACACCACAGCAGGGAGACAAGAGGTTCTACCTTATTCATTCTTATGAATGAAACCAGTCTGTTTTCACTTAGATCTAAAGAGACCAACCCCACCACCACCTCCTCCAGCGTTTCCTTCTCTACCACCCAACATGTCCCAACAACACACAGACACATCACGGCTGAGGCTTATCCGTCTCACTGCATAGCAAGGGGGAAGCCACTGATCACCACTTCCCTGTCTGCTGTGATCAGAGCATCAGGGGACTCAAGATAATGAATAGTTTTAAATCCGCCTCCCCGGGGGCGTTGTTAAACCCTCACTGTGGCCAAGCAGTAATAAAAAAGACTTGCGCTCAGTGTAAAACATGGCAAAGATCACTCATATTATGTCAAGCAGCATCAATCTACATGAACACACACTTTCACACAGACACAAGTTTTAGCCACGCTAGCAGCATGACTCTATGGATGGCATAGAGCCGGTCGGTCGGTCCATCACTTTGGTCCAGACTGAAATATCTCAACAACTATTAGATGGATTTCCGCGACATTTTGTACAGGCGTTCATGGTCCCCAGAGGATGAATCCTACTGACTTTGGTAATACCTATACTTTTTCTCTAGCACCATCATCAGGTACAAAATACGACTAATTATGACCAAATACCTGCAAAACTAATCATAATCCCATCAGCATCAGTTGCACTTTGTGTTCAGATCTAATTAGTAAATGTTAGCATGCTAACACACTCAACTAAGATGGTGAACATGGTGAACATTAAAACTGCTGAACATCAGCATGTTAGCATTGTCATTTTGAGCACGTTTAGCATTTAGCTCAAGTACAACCTCACAGAGCTGCTAACATGGCTGTAGACTCTTAGTCTTGATTACATACCTTTCTGTTTCCTGTTCAGGTGTCTGAGTTTTACTCTTGAACCCAGGGAGGCTGCTCATGTCCACATAACCATCAGTCTCGTTGGCAGAGGACAGCACCCGACTGGGACGGTCAAAGAAGTCTGTGTACGGCGCCTGTCGGACAGGCCTTCGCTGTGGGACCTGAAGGTTCTCGTAATCTGAGCTGATGACAGGAACATTCTCGTAATCTGAGGTATCTGTGTTGGGGAAGGAGATGGAACGAGGCTTGGTCAGGGGAAGAGGTACGAAAGGCACACGGGAGCGGTCCTCAAAAGACTCCACCCGGACGACGCTGCGATTGAGAAAGGCCACAGAGCTCCCTTTTCTTTTGCTATCATTGTAGAACAAGTACGTGGAGGCTGGCTCAGGTGAAACAGGGGGTTTACTAGCAGAGCGTGAGTTGAGCTGTGGAGAGCTACTTATGCTGTGTCTATCTAGATCCAGCAGTCTTCTGGTCGTGTGGTGGCTGAACTCTGCTGAGGACTTAAAGGAGGACGGGTTGACATCCACCACAGGCTTGCTCTCTGTTTTCCGCCTAAATTTAAGCATCAGGAAACGCTTAATGGAGGATTTCTTTTTCCTGTTTTTCTCAGACGAGTCTCCTTCGACGAAAAGCGAGGGGGAACTCTTTGTGATGGGCCTCTTGGTGATGTAGGCCAGATCAAACGGAGGAGGGATATCCACTACAGATGTCGGAGTGGAGAGGCCACTGGATGACAGAGGTGAAGACCGTGAGAAGCTTCCAGATGAACAAATGGCACCTCCCTGTCTTGGGGATCCTTCCCTGTAGCTGTAGACACCCAGAGGCGTGCTCTGTCCCTCCATGGAGAGGGAGCGAGGGTACAGGGACAAATAGTGGGGTTTGGCGTAGCTCTTGTGCAGCATTGAGCTTAACATGGGGCTGCTGCTCAGCGCAGGTTGTCCGAATCCACTCATGTAGGGCCTCTGAACGAACTGCACTCCTGCAACATTATTATTAAAGCGGTGTGACAGTGAGTGTGAGCGCATCTCTGTTGTCCTCTTATCAAAAGAAAAAGCATTTTGACCCTCTGAGCTGTGCCCTGGCTCTTCATAGACATGCTCGTCACTGATGTCCTGCTCCGTGTCAGTGGTGTCGTCCAGAAACGGCACTATGTGACCCTCCAGGTCTTCCTCATCTCTGAGGACATCCGAGTCACTCAGGGAAAGCAGCTGGCTTTCTGAGAGAGAAGATGTCAGCGAGGTGTCAGTGTCTGTTGGCACTGAGATGGATACCAGCCTGAACCTCGGCTGGCAGTCCAAATGATTCAGCAAGGCCGCCGCTGTCTGAGCTTTGGGTTCTTCAGTTCTGAGAGTCGTCCTTTTCTGATACGTTCTTACTTTGTTTTCATCACTGTTGTGGCTGCCGTACTCGTGACTCTTACCAATCTCCTTGTAATCCTCAGCGGACTCACACCCTATTTGTCCATTTTCTGCTGTTTCTGCATGTTTCCCGGCTGATACTCCACTGCTGTTTACAGACGAAAGCTTCTGAGGTATGAGTGGACTCTCCGGTAGTCCACGACCTTTGTTATTCCTTGGCATCATCTCTCTGTTAATTATGTCCTCCGAAGAGACGTAATAAGGCTCATGAGTTGGATCATCCTCTACGACAACACGTCTCTTAGTCGTATCACAGAACTGTGTCTGGTTTTCCGGAATAAAGTCATAATAACTAATGTCCTGTAGGTTTCCGCCCTTTTCTTTCATTTTATGGCTACATCTAAACTTTGAGATGTTACATGTGATGCCACAATCAGGAGCTGATTCCTCTTCTTTCTCCTCTCCATCTGTTAGAAAAACTTGTTGTGTATCAGTGTCCTTCATGTTTTCATTGATGAGGAGACCAGGTTCGTCCGTGAGAGACTCAGTTAAGTCATCTGCAGTACAGTCACCTGTTTCATCGTGCCTCTCCTTCATGTGTCGGTTTGCAGCAGAATAGCATCCTGCCTCCTCATCAATGCTATTAACAGAAATGTCTCCCACTGACAGGCCATCTGTGTCAGCCAGCGCCTCGCCTGCGTCACAACCTTCAGCGTCCATGTCCTCCGTCATGTCTGTGTCAGCCATCTCCACCACCTCCTCAGAGTCAGCCGGGAGTCCAGCATCACTAACCCAAAGTGTTTCCAGGGAGTCCACCTCCTCTGTTAGAGCACTGTCAGTTAACCTCCAGTCCTCGTCCATGTTCTGAATCACGTCTTCTTCCTCTTCCTTTTCCTCGTCTGTCACCTCTCTTTCCTTCGCCGCCCGTGACACATTCTGTACATCTTCTTGTGGTGATTTGAGGATGTAGGCATTAAATTGTTTCTCTGCTGGCAACCTGTCTGCAACCACTTTGTTTAGACCGTTCTCCGTCTCCTGCTCCTCATCAACCTCGCCATTTGAAGTTAGCAATCCACCACTAATGCATCCTCCCTGGTTGCCATTAAGCTCTGGTGTGACTTTAGGTTTCGGGGCTATAGAGGGTTTGGGACCCCTGGCTGCAGACATGAGAGGGGAGGACAGCTTTGGGCTGGTGTGAGAAACTAATCTTGGCTTTGGAGCAACAGAAGGCTTGGTGCAGTCTGAAAGAACAACAGGAAAAGGAAACTGTAAGATTATGTGCTTTAAAATAACTTACAGGTCATTTGTATTGTGTCCCTGTGACCTAAAACTGCTCAGAGATTCTAGATATTGTCATGTGGTCGCAGTTTGACCATTTTCTCACTAAAATGTGAACAATACTTGCTAAAGAACTAAACTGGCATTCTTCAAATGTAGGTCAGCTTTCCTCACACTTTCCAGAAAGAGCTACACAAACTAAAAACTGGGTGCTAAAAGGACATAATAAGGGACTTAAAATGAGTAATGTTCCGTTTTACATCCTTTGAGAAAGAATACAAAAAAAATCTAAGGGATTTCTCTGACTCACTTCCTGTGATTCAAGCAAGAGAAACCCCTCTCAGGCTGCATTTGTTGCTTTGAGAATAATACTTTATATGCAGTAAAAGAGAGTGACAATAAAGCAACACATGTAAGTCATGTATATTTAATACAGTTAATTCATGTAAACACATGATCACTTTCAGAAAAGGACCTGAATAATCTAATAAGGAAAATTAGGCTCACTATACTACTTTTCTTGGAAAAAAAAACAATGCACTCAAGATTTTGTAAGGTGTGAGTATCCACCCCCAAAACTAGGACAGACATACTTTATGTTGTTTAAAAGCGGGGGAGTTAGACCTGTGAATGGCTGAGGATTCGAAATTTTTGCTTGAGTTTTTACACCAAAATGAAAAATCTCTTTATTTTTATCAAAACAGGTATAAAGTGAATAATCTACCAACATTACACTGCCCCCTGCTCTGACATCAAGAAACACTGCGTTAAACACACTTTGGTTTGCTTCACATCCTGTTGCTACTGCTGGATGCATTATCTATCCACAGGAATGTACAAAAAAAAGTCAAATATAAGAAGATATGATGAAAACTAAAACTCTATTTCCTCTCTCTCCGCCCAGCTCTATGCTTAATACTCACTTGCTCAGAATATACTAAATATCCAACACACAGTGAAATATAAGCTTTTAAGACCAGCGATTCAAAAACAGCCTCATGCTTTAAAATAAATCACCTCACCTGGGTTCATTTTGGCGAAGCGACCGTCTCCAACATCTCGTCCACGAAAGCAGCTTCGATACTGACAATTTTAAATAACATGTACAAACGGAGCCAAACTCAGTTGAACTGTCCAAACAGAGAGTGAGTGAGTGTGACTGAACACGGCTCCGTCTATCTGCCTCTGAGAGAGAAACGCTGCTCAGCTGATCGGCTGTGCGTGCTACAGCGCGCAGGACGCGACTGGAAACCAAATGGAGAGAAAGCCCGAGCCGCTCACTCCAGGATCCCTCTTACAGCAGCAGCAGGTCCAGTCAAGTGTTGAAAAAGTGTTCGGCCTAAGATTGAATTTACACGCTGATTGGTATTTTGATATAAGCCACTAGTCATTACAGCAAACTGTTATGGCTGCAAAGGGTGTGATGTGGATGCTTTAAATATCTGTCATATACACACATATTCAAGACATTACGCCATATTTATTATAAAACCTGTCAATAAGAACTTTTCTTGATTATACAACAAACTACACGTAAAAACAACAACTTTTGCTAATAGAAAATAATAGAAATAATGCTACCACTTTCTAATCAGGCACTTTTTATAAAGGGTTTATAAGTTCCAAATAAGTGCTTTATTATTGATAGATACATCATTCATTAGTGCTTTAAAGATCGGTCATAAGCCTAAACAACTTTTGGGTTGCCAGGTTGTAGAAAAGAGTTGTGAAGAGTATACCAACATTCATAAAGGCAGGACTGATGGATTAAAAATCAGTTATTAATGACTTATTAACATTTCTATTTGCACACTCAATGGCACATTTAAAAGTGAGAAGAAGCATGTGGGCATTTATTAATGAATTAACAACAATTATTACTACATTTTTAGCAGAAACACCAACCAAAGGGATTTCATAACCTGGCAACCCAAAAGTCTTATTAATGGCTTATAAGTGAGCGATGAAGTAAATTATTTATTAACCATTAACAAAACTATTAGTCACAATTTATAAACCCTTTATAATTTGTGCCTTATTAGAAAGTGGTACCAAAATAATTTCTTTTTTTTTTACCTTAAAAGACACCAAACTTCCATTAAATCAAAACTTCCCTTCATGCTTTCCACAATTTCCGTAATTTTGGTTTATTTTGTGAAGTACATCAGTTTAGATTAAGTTGGGTTTAGGTGAAAACAATACGTCTTCAGATCCCAGTTGTTTCTGGATGACATTATCATAAAGACACAGTATTACTGATCAGGTCTCATTTAAAAAGTGAAGTGTCTGTGATCTTGATCATTGATAATCCAGCCTTGTTTCCCTGCACTCCATCTGACCGTCTGATTGGTGTTCAACAGGCTCTTTTCTACATAACAGGAAACTGCTCTCCCTGTTTCCTGCACAGCCCAACTTCACATCCTTCGCAGCTTATGGACATCATGCTCACATTTAACCCCTCCTGTGAATGAGCTGTGACTCACTGGGGGTGAAGTAAAAGAAGCTATTTTTACTCTTGAATTGTGGTCAGCTGGAGAAGATGTATTATACTCCAAAATATCTGTGCTGTGTATCACAGATTCAGCAGCAACAAAACAGGAGCATATAAATGGGGAGTGGCTCTAAGGGGGGTCAGTACAGCCGTAGGAGGAGAAAAGGGGAGTCAGGTCCTGGCTTTTTTGACTCCAAACCCAACACACAGCAACACATGAATCCATTTTCCATTTGGTGCCATTCACATTGGTAAATGGACTGACCTCACACCTAAAAATTACCCTTTTTCAGGACATGAAACATGAGCGTGATTAGATGTAATCCCAGTGACTCATGCAGTACGTTACAAATTGCTCTAAGAGAGGCTAATCCTGGCCAAACAGCACAGTGAAGCATGAATCTTCCTGGGAAACTGAAGCTTTCCCAGACACCATACAGAGGCTTTCTGTGTTGATGAGTCTGCACAACACAATGATGAACAGTCTCTCCTTATATCACACCTTAAGGTCAAAAATCAATCCACAGCTACATGAGGAAATCTAGGCACGTTAGTCCATAGCTACAGGCAGATGACTATAAATATTTTGTCTGTGACGAGCTTCTTGATACTTTACTGTATTAATAAATGGTGCACAATGTCTCTGTCTTACATGACCCAATGCATAACCTGAGACAATGCTTAACACACAACCTTAACTAATTAGTTCAAACAGTAAGGCACCAGAATACTTCTTTCAGTGTGCTGCTCGTGAGACTATAAACAGTATTGTCACTAACAGAGTGTTTGGCTCATTGAAAAATATTATGTGGCTGCACCTTTGACCACCTTTTTGTTGGTGCAATAATGGTGTTTTCATATTGAGTCAATAAAGGGGAGGAAGGTGGGCTCTGCAGTCTGCAGCACGAGAGAATGATGACAGATCTTCTGACAAACATGGAAGATATGAAAACATGTTTTTGAATGAGGGGGTGTACAACCCCCCCTCCCACACACACACACACACACACACACACACACACACACACACATCACAAACATCACAAATACATACTTTCATTTAAAAAAAAAAAAGGCTACATAATTTTCAACAACAGCTGGGCGCTGTAGTTTTTAGCTGACGTGACGTCACTCGAACAAGAGTAAATAGTATATTTGTTGGGGACTATTTTCAGCTGCGGATTAATACACAATTCTGCTCTAGTGAGTATTTACAGCAACAGTATGTACAATATGGGATTGACTCAAAATGAATTAGTGTGTGTGTGTGTGTGTGTGTGTGTGTGTGTGTGTGTGTGTGTGTGTGTGTGTGTTCATCGTAATGAAGAAACATGTCACCCAGTGCAACGATGTGGCTCATTGATGTGTTTTAAATAGTTTTTGGACAACAATGGAGCTCTATGGCTCAGAGGAATAAGATGTATTAGGCTTTTGCTACACCAACAAGACTTTGTAGGATCAATTTATTGTTGGTTTTGATCTTATTAATGGGATTTGTCAACAATAAGTATTTCCTCTTAATATAACTCTTGCAACTACGGTGTTTCAGAGCATAAGTGTGAGCTGATTCTTTCAACCTGCAATGCGATGGATTGTGCCCCTCTTCAAATGTGCATATTTATCGATTGGAAGTTCAACACCTAATCAATAAACTGTCCTTTATCTATTTGGATCTCTCTCATAAGGGCTGGGGTGTAGGAGATCCAGGTCAGACATATACAGTATACAGCCATGATATATTGACTGTGTACAGTAAGAGTATTGAACAATGTCGGTATGCTTTCAGTAATAGATCAGAAAAACAATTCGGGCCATGTCTGAACCCTGAGGTCCATCTCTGTCCGTGTGTCTCCTGTTTGCGTCAGGCGAGGAAAGAGTGCGTCTCCTCCTCTCTCCTGCTCTGAGGTGAAACAATAAGACTGGGGCTTAAAAAAGGAACTCCATCTTGATATACTCCTTCCTGTGACTGTTTTCAAGTCTTTCAGCAAAACTAGAGCACGGAGGGCGTAGTCACCAAACTTAAAGGATAATTCCAGTTATTTCCAACCTGGGCCCCATTGTCCTACTTTTTGACATCATCGTGGGTTTATAAGGTTGTTTTTTTAATTTATTTTAAAAACAGCACTTACTTCACTTTATGTGTCTCAGGTTGACAGGAAGCAACAAAATGTAATTTTCTGACTCATTCTTGGTTTCCTTTTGATCACTTTATTTCACTATTATATCAGAGGAAACTCATCTATTAATAAGGACAAACTGAAACTGACAAACTGAAATAAAAAAAAGGAACTAAGTGGCTATTACTGTAAGTTCACACCAATTCCTACTTTCACAAAACACATAAGCAAACAGAAAACAGCAACAACACAGATGCACATTTGTGTATCCTTGGAAAGTATTGTTGACTTGTGTTGTTTTTGGCAACACTGAATTCTGTAAACTGTAAAAAGTTTTTTGAACCAATAGGATGCAGGAACAAACTCTTGTGTCATGGCTGTCTAATTTTAGTTTCACATCATGACAAGGAAGAAAACACAGCTGGAGGGTTGTTTTTGTTCTTCTGTGAGAACTTTCTGACAAGTTTACAATGGGATATGTTCTGACAAAGGAAAGCTGTAAAAGTAAAATGTATGTATATGTATGTATTATGTATATTTTAGTACAATTTTCACACGTATCTATTATAATATCGTGTTTGTAGACATTTTTCTTGTCTTAATGTGTTTCATTCCTCACACAAACCTGTGTATGACTGCTGTTTACCTTGATAGGAACTAATAATAGCATAGAGAGCTTTATTTTGATAATAAACCTTAAAAGAGTACTTTGCCAATTTAACATTGCACTCCTACATACTCCTATTACATTGTCTCAAGGATCAGAATTGATGAAGCAAAACCATCTTTTTTTATTCCATGTATTCTTCTTCCTTGTCAAATCCTGGTGCCTACATTACCCACAATGCATATTGACCGCCGACAGTTTGGCCAGAGATTCTAGTGTGTTATGCTAGTAGCGGCTAATGTAGCCTCGAGCGGCTAGCATCAAGCAGAGATGAGGAGCGGGCTACAGAGGTCTGGTGAGCTCACTTCTTTTTAACTCCACACCAGCAGATTTTTTTCATTTTCAATCTTGTATCAATATGATTTACTCCATTTCTGCTTTAAAGGAAATATTTGAACTATGAGGCAATAGTGTCTGCGTTATAGTTTAATCCTTATTAGCAATGCTTCATATTCTCTTTAACACATTGTCAGTAAACATAAACGTACATTCAGTATTAGTACACTGATTTTAATGTTTATATGCTGAAGGAATTCAATAGCATAATGCCCATTAAAACAATTGCTGAGATTTATTCATTGGCTTTGACAGCAAATGAATCACTGTTGATTTAAGTGACAGCTATTCACTGAAACCGAACAATACATCTAGCAGGTTGTTCTCATGGGAAGCTATAAGTCTAATGACCATATTTATGTGAGCACACATCACACATCTCCATAAAACCACACTGGATTAACCTGAAGTGACCCTCTGTCACGTGTGTCTTCAATAATGTGTCAGTGTGTGTATTTGTATGCAGTGGACAAGACCTTGGGATTCATATGTCCTGCAAACCTGCGACACACATTCAACTGAACTTGACACACTCATATTACTGTAATGAAGGCCACGCAAGCCAAGGCATCTTTATTTGTATAGCACATTTCATACACCAGGGCAGTTCAATGTGCTTTACAGGGTAATAAAAAATACAGCAAGGTAAAGAGATTTACAATATTAAAGTGCAAAAAATACAGGTAAGCGACACAAGAGATACTAGATTTAAAAGTAGACAAATATAGTTTAAATACGAAAGAATAAAAAGATAAAAGAACACAGAAAATACTCCCACATACAGATGCACAATTAAGTTAATTAGAAACAAGTAAAATAAAATAAAGAAGACGGCTATGTAAAGGCTAAGTTAAGAAGATACGTTTTTATCCATCACTGGGTGGAGTAGGCAGTGTAAAATAGGAGAGTTTTGAGTTTTTTGACTTAAAAGTGGTCAGTGTCGGGGCTTGTCTTACATCACTTGGGAGGCTATTCCAGGTTTGTGTTGCTTGGTAACTAAATGCTGCTTCACCGTGTTTTGTATGTAATTCTCGGGACGACCAGTAGGCGAGTCCCAGATGTCCTCAGCGTTCTTGGGGGTGCGTATGGCACAAGCATATCCGAGATGTATTTGGGCCCAGAGCCACAGAGTGATTTATACACGAGCAACATGATTTTGAATTGAATTCTCTGTGTGAGTGTAGGGATTTTAGAACTGGTGTAATGTGGTCAGATATGCTGGTTTTTGTTAGGACCCTGGACCCTAATGAAGTGAGTTTTACATCCCTTTTCAGGATAATGTCTATAAATTCTTTCGGCAAAGATCAGGAAGTCACTTGTTTTCTATCTATAATAGCACATGTGCTATAGCACATTAATTTATCTGACTTTATCACTTACTGTAACAAGATAAAACTACTATTTGATTCACCAGAGAAGTGGCTGATACGGACTAAACCAGTAGTGCGTTGATTATCATTAAGATCATCAAGAAGAGGAACAGTTCGACACTTATTCGCTTTCTTGCTGAGAGTTAGATGAAAAGAAAAAAAAGAAAAACCACTCTCATGTCTGTACGGTTAATATGAAGCTACACCCGGCAGCCGGTTAGTTTAGCATAAAGACAGAAACAGGTAGCCGAGCTGTGTCTCAAGGTAACAAAATCTGCCTACCTAAAAGCTCTTTTGCACCTCTAAAGCTCATCAGTGAGCTTTAGAGGTGCAAAAGAGCTTTATCTGTACAAACCCTGCAGTGTAAAAAACGACATGTTGCGATGTCAGGGAGGTTATGTGTCAAACTATTACTGGGCAGGGAGCAGTAACTTTCTGGAGTCTCTGCTGGTTGCCTGGCAACTGCTTGTGGCCAAGAAATAGTCTGGCACAGATACACAGATTAAACAAACGAGAGATATAAGCTGTTAGTGAGCGTTAGAGGTGCTGGTAGGTGGATTGTTTTACCTTCAGACAGAGCCAGGCTAGCTGTTTCCCTCTGTTTCCAGTCTTTGTGCTAAGCTAAGCTAACCGTCTGCGGCTTCATATTAACTGTACAGACACAAGAGTGATATTGATCTTCTCATCTAACTGTCGAATAAGCGTATGTCCCAAAATGTCAGACTATTGCTTTAATGATTACATTTACACCTATACATTCTGTGAAGCTTTTTTGTTTACATAAATATGTTATTATATGTTATATTATGTTATATATTTCCTACTGTCACTTTGTTGTGCTTGATTTTGTAAATGTTGGTGTTTGTGGCAGAGCTGCGGAGTGTTTGAAATCAGATGTTTACTTTGGTTTGGCAAACTGACGTTTAAGTTTCATTAATAATGGAGAGAAATGCAGGGGGGATATAGTCTGTGTTTTTAGAGGCAACATTAATCTTCTACTGAAGGACACATTGAGATGCAAGTAGCCCCTTAACAGCCCCTGGATCTAACAATCAATACTGGCTATGTGATACTGGAGCAAGCAAGAGTGACATCAGTGCTGCCAAGAAACACTGCCTCCTCCCTTTAAAGCATCTAATCTAGGAAAAGTCACTAACATTTACATCTCACTATCAAATTTACCTCAGTGACCTGATCTGACAACACTGAGCACATTTTTAAACGCTTTCTTATTATTCAGCTGCTGGCTCTTCCTCATGTGTGGGACACAAGACTCCCAAATCTACCCGAACGAAGTTTTATTGATTGAGGAAGATGTTGCAACAGTACTCAGTGATTTGAACTTGAGCAAATTTCTATTTGAACTAGAGATTAAACCAGGAAATCCACTGATATTTAACACATACAAGTAATCCTAACCCAGAAGTAATAAAATCTCATCCAAAATCCTATTGACGTTTATAATAATAATAATAATCAAAAATCCAGCTCTCGAACATAGCGCTACTCAACAGTATGTCACTTCATGTGAGTAGTTGGGGACGGTCATTTAAAAAAACAAAACAATCACGGCTCAACAAAAAGAGGCGAGTCGAGGGGTCATGGCTAGTTCAGACACGTCTGTATAGATCAGGATAGAGGGGACCGAACAGTGTGCAAGTTTTTAGACAGGCAAGATTACAGCTAAAAAGTTCGAAAAATGACTTTAGAGGAGACTGTTGGTGGGTTTTATGGATATGGATGAAACCAAGTTACGATGACGTACCACACTGCCGTGCTGTAAGTACTAGTAATATTTTAAGTAATATTTTTTTTACTTTCAATGTATAATAGCAAGTGCTGTAGCAAATGCTGATTTGTCTATAAGTGGATAGCTGCTTTAAAAAAAGTTTGTACAATTTGGCATTTTCAACATAACGGATAACATGCCGTATGATGCTTAACACCTTGTTCTGGAAGATTGTATTTCCACCTTTATACAGTCAAGGTGATTTATATGAAATGACTTAGAGTAACATGTCACCTTGTTCATAAAATATCCATAAAATTACATTTACATATGTAATGGTGTTTTTTTTGTGTGTTTTTTAAAATAAATTTTATTGAAGGAGTTGCAGTCACTGGGTGTGTAAAAGCTTCAGTCTTTTTGTGAATCAGTGCCTTTAAGAGGAGTTACTTTACTAAATATACTGTATATAACCATAATATGAAGCAGCCCCAGAGCTGTGTTATGTAAACACGAATGTCAAGTTCTGCCTGTAGGACTATTTGCTGCATCTGTTGACTGCAGGTAGGGAGCATGCTGGGTGGTTTCGAGCCGGCAGAGAGTGAGAGCGGACTGCCAATGAGCCCATAGTCCCTTTCCTTCCTTTTTCACTCCCTTTTTCCCTTTCACACGAACAGAATTTATGAGGCCATTACGAGTGTGCATGCAGTGTCAACAGTTCCCAGCTAATATCTTTATCCAGCACCGCGAGGAGCAGGGGGGCCTGTCGGACAACACATTCACAGTTCAGCTGAACACACGTAAACACTTTTAACATGCCTCAGCATTCCAAACACATTAGATGGCTTCTTTAAGGTAGCCAGCAACTTAAATAATGAATTCAGCCCAAGCCTTCTCTTATAATGAACAAATCTGTAATGAATAATGAACAAATCTGTTCATTAAAGGAGGAAGCTGAAACCTGGTCAGATGCCCGGAGGATTAAAATCAATGCAGTGCACCTTGTAACACAACAAAATATAGAAATCCAGGTATCCAGGTATATGCTAACTAATGGCGGGTGTCTTTTAGTACCAAAATGTGTCCGCAGCATGGAGTATTGAAAACTGAAAGCTGGCATCAAATATCTGGACAGATTTGTAATCTGGATTACTCGTTTTATGATCAGATAGTTCCCAGTTTTAAATAAACTTTTTGCCAATTTATTCAGGTACAGTTCATGTACAGCTACTAGTCTGAAGACAGTATTTAAAGGATGAGTCGGGGGTTATTCTATATAATTTCTTATTGTCATCAAATCCCATGAAAAGACCAAAAAGAACAATGTATTTGTCCGTCACTAGTACTTTCTGACTTCCCTACTCTGTCTGTGGCTCTCAGCTCCAAGCCCGTTGGTTCCTCTAAAGAGAATAAATCTTTAATAGCAGGTCACACATATGTAGTTTTATTATTAAAAAAGGCCAAATCATTGCCTAAAACAGCTGGGCACTGTAGCTTTTAGTAAACATTACTCAAATAGGAATAAACTGTGGATTTGTTGGGGACTATTTTCAGCTGTGGATTTATACAGATTTGGTGAGCTAGTGAGTATTCACAGCAGCAAGGACTGACTTGACCTGTCACATTTCAGATGTCTATGAGTTGTTAGCAGTTTCAGAAAAGAGACATTTCTCCTCCAAACTTAAATAATTGATTAAAACCGTCCAATATTTCACAAAAAACTAAGAGTCCAAAAACATTCATACAAATTTGAGTAGTAGATCTTAATTTTTTCCTTTTGTACTGCATTAATCTCATGACCCCTCAGATTTATATTGTGACCCTTAGGAGAGTTCCCGGCCCCTAGGTTGGGAATCACTGGACTAGCTAACTACCTAACTGTATAAAGTAGTTAAAACAAGCTCCACCTCAAACAGCTACAACAGTAAAATGCTACTCTGCATTGCTGCACCAGTATTAACAGTCTAATAATGTCGTATCTATCAGTCACAGGGGCCATTTTTCTATGTAGCCTAATGAGTACTTTCACTTTTGATACTTTTAAGTAAGTTTCTACGTATATCTAAGTATATATATATACATATATATATATATAATACTTCTGTACTTTTAATGAAGTAGGATTTTGAATGCAGGACTCTTACTTGTGATGGAGTATTTTTACATTAATGTACTGGTACTTCTACTTAAGTAAAGGATCTGAATACTTCTTTCACTACTGTCAACAGTGTAGCTCATTGATTGTTTTTGGACAACAATGGAGGCACAGAGGAATAGTGTATATCAGGCTTTGGCTACACAGGCAATACTTCAGGTTCAATTCATTATTGCTTTTGGTCTTTTCATGGGATTCATTGACAATAAGAAGCTATAGCATTATGCCAATCTTATTTAATATTTGAGAGTGTTGGCTTATTTTGTTAAATGAAAAAAGGGGTTGATTATAACGTAACGTATCGGTATCAGAACTGAAAAACTTCAAATGAGACCCAGGCCCAGTGTTAACAACATGGGGTCAACAGAGAGCAAAGGTGTTATTTACAACATAATTTCAGCCGCCCCATGTTGTGAGTTGAACCACAGCCAAACGCTGTCATTAGAGACTCCACGGGGCCTTTGTCCCTCTTTCTGTGATCCATCTGCTGCTGGGGAGACACTGCAGCAGGCCTGCCGTCAAGCTCACAGGCACCAGTCTGTTTTGTACGTGGCTGTTTGACACAACACAGCAGGAGTGGCATTATGGTCTGGTGGCAAGAGCGACTCAATAGCTGTGGCAGCATTAGCTCTCATTACGCACACGCCAACTCATTACAGCTCACCGTGGGGTGATGCTGACTGAGGGACCCGGGCCTCCGTCTGAAGCACATCGTCTCACAGTGTGGAGGTGGCGATACACGGCAGTGGAAGACGTTATTCACTGGTGGACCATTAAAGAAGCCTCCAGCAGCAAAACCACGCTCTCGTTGAGCAGTGTGGGATGTTGAGGCAATAATGTGTTTTAACTGTCTGCCCTATGGACACTGCTCTGATTTGGAAGCATGTGGTCAAATAAGTCTGTCTGATTTTAGTTTATATCATGTGGCATTACCATGAGGACTCTGACAACAGATTACAAGTTAAACTCCTGCAGCGCTCCACAGCTGAGATAAGCACACAGAAGAACAACTTGAATCCCAAAGCGAGAATCACGACACGTTGAAAGGAAATGAAACCAACCAACTGTCCATCTCAGGTGGTACAGTACAGAAGGTGAAATTAATTTAGATGGATAAAGCTGCTTACGTATCAGAAATGAAATGTAATAAGCTCTAATGAATGTTAGATTTTCCACTTGTCTCTCTTTCAGTCTTACCGGACGTCACGAAAAGCCCCCCTATTGTTTTATGACTCCACTAAAAAACTAATCTCAAAGTTACTTTACTACTTGTCTAGCAGTTTTCTATCATTCTTCTCTTATACAAGTGTGTGTGTGTCTTTATTTTACCTGAATTCAGCATGTTTTAAAAACTTTTATATGATTTATAAGTCAAAATCTCCTGTTTAAAATGTTAAAATCCAACAAAACATATGTGCTATTATTTATGTATTTTTAAAATTATTTCCACACCTTGTATCCAGAACAAATTCTTATAAAACTCATTGAGTGAGTTTACATGTGCACTATTATCCCAGTTATGTGTTATGTGTTGTGCATGTAAACATCACATCCTGCTTTTGAGAAACCTGCCTGCTGGAGTTCTGGAGTAAATACAAAAATAACACTTTTGCATTTGTGATCAGGGCTCGTAAAGGTTTTTCAACAACTTGGAGCGTGTGATAAAACTTGACCTGAAAACTGCAGTCTCCCTTTAAGACTGCATTATTTGTTCATTATTTTTTATAAACTTCTCATTATCCTGTAGTAGTTTTCTAAATGTGTGTTGGCTCAATATGCTTGATTTTACCAATCGAGTCTTAATGGCCTATTATCTTTAATGGAGCCAGTAGTATTTCCTTTATTCCCTTCACTTGTTTTTATGTTAATGTCGGTAATTTAAAGAAGAATCCTAAACTGATCCTAAAAGCTTAAAATCCTGCCTCTGTAGGCTATTTTTGTCTCTTTTGTTGCAGTGTAAAATTTCACTGCTCTGTTCTTGAGTAACCCTTCCAATATCTAGGATTCATCCAGCTCAGTGAACTTGTAGTTGTAGCATCTGCCCTGGGATTGACAATTTATGAGTTTGATTCCCTCTCCCAGTTTGTGAGTTCAGTCCCCAGTTGGCTCATTGAATCCCTGCATCATAAAACTGCCCCGAGAATTAAAAACTTAATCTTATAGACGAGTATCTTATCTGAGCTCGTACCGCATCTGGGCCTCATTGGAGTTACGTGAGTCGTAAACTGTGTGCAGATTCTGGGGAAGACCTGTGTGATGTTACAGTACAAACAAAGCAAAGAGACTCCAGGAAGTTAATGCTCCCGGCCAAGAAATAGTCTGGTAAAACGGCAAATTGTTGTTTTTACAAATCAAACAAACGAGATATAACTTGTTAATTTCTGAGATTTATGGTGCTGTTAGGTGCATTTTTTTAACCTTTGGACAGAGCCAGGCTAGCTGTTTCCCTCTGTTTCCAGTCTTTATGCTAAGCTAAGCTAACTGGCTGTGGCTTCCTATTTAACGGACAAATGTGAGAGTGGTATCAATCTTTTCATCCAACTCTCCGCTAGAAAGCGAATAAGTGTATTTTCCCAAAATATAATAGTTCCTTTAAGTATAAAGAAGAATCAGCAATTCCTTTGAGTTACTTGAAAGACTCCACATATAGTTCACAAAGCCAAATAACAATTTATACCTCCACTTACAAAAAGAATTTCAAGATGACTTTCAAGGAAATGTAATTAAGGTTCAGTTATTTAATTAGAGTAACTTGATTAAATTGACTGATTAAAGACTTTTTGACTTGTTTTTTAGTCTCATTGTGGTGTCTCACAGGAACCACGAGATTCTTAAATGTTTCTATATTGTGTACATTTAGAGAGCTTTCCTTTGCAAGTACTGAAACTGCATGTACTGTATGTTACTTTAGGTGTTTTAGGCAGCATTGTCGATGTTTTTTTAATTGTTTTGTTTTAACAAAAGTTTTCTGCTTGTTAGTACACAGCGATTGCCTTTCAAATAATAATATCTGCTAGAGTCAGCATCTTACTGCTGCTTCTCCTCCTGTGCCTGGATGTTTACTTTTTACATTTGTGTTAGATGGAGTTGTCACAGATGAGAATCAATACCAACACAACCAAGGCAGATCCAGACTAATAACACAAAACCTCAGCACTACTCTAGTGTATCTGAATATGAATATATCTTAATATCTACCAGGTCTGTGAAGGGATGTGTTTGATCTTACCGTGTCTGACGTTTCTGCTAGTAGAGGGGGTAAACATCCCAGCATATTGCCCTGGCCATTCCATGGTAGCCTCTTATCCCAGTAAAACTGCATTAACAAGGGGCCAGACCTGCCCCTTCCTCCTTCTGGATCAAGGACCTGCAGTGCCATAAAGACAACATTGATTGCCTGCTCAGGTCTAGGGAGGACAGAAGACAGGATTACTGAGGAACAAGTGTCAGACACCATCTTCACCTCATAACAGCTCCATTAGCTCCTGTGCTATAGTAGCTTTCTAGCTGCAGTGTAAGGAATATCAACAGTAAACTGACACCTACACTGTGTATGCGACAGTACATCTGAACAGTACATAAGTGACTGCTGGATAATACATAGAAATAATACTAAAGTACTTCACTAAATTAGATCTAAAGCGGTTTCCATGTGCTGAAGGTCATTTATTTTCTATTATGAAAACAGCAGGTTGCCATTTTCCTCAGCCGCAGCAGGATTAAACTGCCACAAATAAATGCAGACATCATTTCTCAGTGCAGCTGGTCCCTGAGAGGAGGGCGGATCTGTCAGTGAGACACACCTTCCTGTCCCTAATAAGTGATCAGGCTCATCAAAGTGGTGAGTCAGCAAGTCAAATTAAGCTGAGAAGATGCACATTCTTCTAAAGTCTGTGTTAGTTATTTGTGTTGTGGTAATTCTACACAGAAGAGGTCGCTTCTTGCTCTTCTCAGTGCAGGCTGGACGGTCAGCATGGTGGCTGAAAATAAAAGAAGCTGCTCTGAGTGCTACAGCCACTGTTTGTTCTATCTGTCCAAGAAAATGTCTTATACGTATTATACATAGAGTCCACTACATCCAGTACATTTCACTCAAAACTACAAATGTCAACCTCATGGCGGCGCTGGAGGAAAACTCAGGGGATCACCAAACTCATAAGAATTCATCCTCTGGGAACCATGAACGTCTGTACAAAAATTCATGGCAATCCATCTAATAGATATTGAGATATTTCAGTCTGGACCAAAGTGGTGGACCGACCAAACAACACTGACATGGCTAAAAAAAGGTCCATCCACAAACTGAATGAGGCTGCCTGTGTGCCCTTATTATTGTTGAATTATTCTGTTGTAAACCTCATTAAACAGAGCTTCTCTTTATTGTTATGAGTATTGCAGTCTGTACTGCATTATGTATGTGTGTAAGGGCATATTTAAATCCCTAAATGGCTATCACTCTGTGAGGTCTTGTCACTGTATCAGCATCATCTCACCTCCTAGGCAGCAAGTTTACTCAGGCAGCAAATTGGCTTCAGCAATTCAGACAAAAGCATATAAGTTCACAAACAGAAACACTTAAACACATATTGTATATGAACACACGTATATACACACACTTACCAGGGGGACAGTGCTGCTGAAGTTATCTGAGTGTGTGTTTTCTACTCTGCTCGGACTCGTAAACTTGAGGCAGCGGGAACAAATAGGGGAAAAACACAGTGATTAAGGTCACAGTGGGATCAACAATCCACCACACCAGGAAGAGAACCACCTCTTCATACAGGAGATCCACAAAACACACAAAGTGCCAAACTACCTATTGTCCTGTCTGTCAGAGGAAACAAGTGAGCCATTCATCAAGCCAAATATCTAATTAAGAGGTTAACGGGGTGATCTGGTCTTTGATCTGTGATCAACTCCTCTGGATAGTTCCCCTCGTTTCCTGATGTGTTTCAGGTCTCACGTGGATCCTGTGGACCAGGAGAAGGAGTGGAGGTCGGAGTCAACTGACTGTCTCATTTCAACACATGTAAACCAACGTTATCCACCGGTAGAAATATTGTCCTTTGTCATTTAAGACTACATATCTGAATTTGCTGTACTGGTGTAACTGATCCTGCCATCAGGCACAGGACTCACACGCTCTGCCAGTAGGAGGCTACTGTTGTGTTCGCGTTAATTAAAGCCTTCTGACTCACATCACATAGTTAAAGCCAGTTTCACAGTCAGTCTCATTGCTGTGATGTGCAGCGAGGTTACACTGGTAACAGTACGAGACTCTGAGAAGTTATTAAATCATCTTCTACTGTTAGATTACACAATGCTCTTTTAAATGATCTTCACCAGCAGCATGGTCGTATGTCACCAGGGAAGACAAAGACCTTTGAGTTCGGGACAAGTAGCCGAGGATAAATATGTTCCTCTCTAGCATTAAACATCTTTGTGTTTTGGACAGTTGGAAGGACAAATCAAGACATTTGAAGACGTCATCTTGGACTCTGGAAAACTGTGATGGACACACTCACTGTTTTATGGCATTTTACAGACGTAACTATTAGTCACGTAATGGGGAAAATAATCACAGTAATCGATAATAAAAATAACGAATGATGTCCTCTAACAGTTAAGATAGATCACCGCAGTACACAACCAGTCTGGTCACCTGCAGAGATTTTCTCAACATGAAGGTGTACAGTACCATCTGCTGGATATTTTCATACAGCAACTCAGTGTCCAGATTTCAAACAGGTGCAAACACCTACTTTCATGCCCTCTGGCTATTACACAAATGGCTTTATATCTATAAGAGCTTAGCTAAAATTAACAGTGTTAATCACAATGACAAAAAAAACAAAAAAGTCAGTCCAGTTACATTTCTGATATTTATTAAATGCTAAAACTCCAAAGAGCTGAGACGTTGTGTTCTGTTGTTTCTGTGATTTCCTCTGCAATATTAACACTCACAATATGAACCAACTGCACAGCAAACATGACATTTTAGAGATCAGGAAGAGTTCCTGTAGAAAGACAGCATGTCGTCTAGACTCGGTGCAGGCCGCTGGGCCTGGCTGAGGTCTGCCGGCTGGGGGGGCTGCTGAGGCTGAGACTGGCTCTGCGGCTGAGGTGGATACTGGGGTGGATACTGGGGTGGATACTGGGGTGGATACTGGGGTGGATACTGGGGTGGATACTGTGGGGGAAATGGAGGAAGCAGGTGAGGTGGACCAGCGAACTGAGGAGGAGGAAAGGGAGGATAAAATGGAGGAGGGGGATTTAATGGATACTGGGGATTTAAAGGGGGAGCAGTCACAGGAGCTGAATCTGCTGGGTGATCTGAAGGTGATGGCAGCGATGAGGTCTGTGCTTGTGAAGGAGTTGGAGGATTTTGTTGAGGTTGAGGAGGTGAAGGAGCAATTTTAGGCTGAGATAGTGGTTCCTCCTGGCTCTCAGAGATTTCTCCTGGGCCTTTGGTCCACTTGAAGAACATCTTGGATTTATTCTCCTGAGTTTTATTCTTCCCCGGTTTTTGTCTCTTCTCCTCAGCAAAGTACGCAGAGGGAGGTGCAAATTCTGTTTCTCGCTCTTCGCGGCACCGAGTTTTCCACTCACTAAACATAAACTCTGAAAAGGAAAAGGAAAAAGGTTGGTGTTAAAGAAGTAAATTATTTGAAAAAGTACAGAAAGAAATTTAATCTTGGAAACCCTTAACTACAGACACAAACAAAATTATCTATGGTATAAACGCTTCATCATTCAGTTTGAATTCTTGTCTCATCCATGACACATTTCATTATAGATATCTAAACACAGCTCCATAACAAAATACCACAAAAAGGGCAGAGAGAGATTAAGATTTATACAGGGTTTGTACAGCTTTTTAAGAGTAAAATTCAAGCACTTTCAAGGTACCTAAAGCAAAAATGTCCAGACTCTCGAAGCATTTATCATCACATCTAAATTGTTACTAGAAATGCAATTGCGAAAAATAAAGTTTACAGAATTTCTTTACACCCATAGCATGTTTATTTTAGCAGCTGTTCATATTAACTTTGATTGTATGTATTGATCATGATTATTTAATGCTTGCTAATTTTCAGAGTAACAGAGGGGAAAAAAAGAACATTCCTTTTTCAGATTATGTTGAAAATCAAGCATTTTTCAAGAACTAAATATTCAAATTCAAGAATTTTCCTAACCTTGAAAACATAATGGTTAAAATCAAGCATTTTCCAAACTTTCAAGACTTTGTACGAACCCTGTTTATACCTTCAATTATATAACCTATAACTTTTCTTGCCACATGGTGACTTGCCAAAGAGTGAAGAGGAAGCACCTACATTTACTGCAGAAATGATGCATGACGTCTAAACATCACTACAGCCTGCAGGAGAGAATAATAAGGCTACCTTTGCCTCTGTCCCATTCTCTGACATGAGGAACTCCTGGTTTGGTGTCCTTCCTTTCCTGGATCTCCACTTCCACTTTCTTCACTGTGCTGACCTCCGGGGGGTCCTCTGGTGGAGGCGAAGGTCCTATCAATTCACCTTCCCCCTCCTCTCCTAGGACAAACAATTCACAACAGTTTGTCGTTAACATCCATGTGATTGTTGAACTGCAGCATGCAAACAGCTCCAATTCTACAATATGAAATAGCACAACAGCTCATAGCTGCATCTGATGTGAGGTGGGTGTGGATTCTAACCTTCATCCTCCCCCTCTCTCAGCTCGTCCTCAGTGCCATCCAGCTTGGTCTTCTTCATCTTCCTCTTCCTCAACTTGGCCAGTCGGGCCTGCAGGATGGCCTGCCTCTTCTCCTTCAGTTTTTCCCTCTTAGTGCGCTGCTCTGTTGTCTGAAGGACAGGACAGATGTAACAGAGAACCAAACACTGAGCAAAAACTGAGCAAAAACTGAAAGGGGCATTAATCATCTGTTTAGACCCAAAATAGCTTTTATTCATCAAATTTAACAAGCGCACATGAACACTAAGAGTGTAGCACATTTCCAAAGCTGAGAACAGTGGTGATGTACCCAAGAAGAAAAACTCAAGACATAACAAAGATGCATATGGACAACAATATGTCCGTCACATACTATGTGTTTAATGTACAAACACGTGAGAGTATGCTTGTAGTGTGGGGCAACTGGTTATCAAGGGAATCTAAACGGCCCACTGATGAATAAGGTTTTCAAGTTGACCAAAAATTAAAATAGGTTAAAACTGCACATCAAAGTAGTTTTTGCCTTTATTAGGATGTTATTTACATATTACTAAAATCTTATTTTCAAACAATGTATTTTAAGTGTTTTAATTGAGAATCATATGAAGACACCAGTCAAAATGTCATACGGGATAACGTTAATTAATTTTCAAATTATTATCATATTAAAACTTTTTAAGTCATTAATACTTAATAAATTTATAAAGTGAGACAGCAACCAATATTTACAGCTCAGAAAATAAAACTTTCACAATAATTTTTTCTCATTATAATGTGTTTGCCTTACACATGACCCTACTTTTTCAAGTTCTTTACCCACATTTTTACACTGCAGTGTGATTTAAGCTGCAAAATGTCTGAAAATCTTTTACAGTACTTGACATCATACTATTATTGTTTTCTCAACTCCATAAAATGAAATTATACGTTTTAAGGGAAAAATATCAGCGTTATCCCGCCTGACTGAAATTGTTACTCGGTATGACACCTTATGAGTTTCAACATGAACTGAAACACAATAAATGTAAAGTGTTTCAGACTTTGTAAACAATAGATACGGTAGGGGAGTTCAATTTTGGCAGCATAAAACTGGGCCTGCCAAAATCCTACTCCCCACTGCAAAATGGTCCCAGTTGTTACTACAAGCATGTGCTTTCTAGGGTGTACTTAAAATTAATATTTCTGTGTTCACATCTGTCAGTGAATGAATCAGCAGCTCACCTGGTCTCTGAGCATGTCCAGAGTCTCTCTCTGCTTTCTGCGCTGATCTTCATCCTGAGAGAACGCAAAGTAGCCCACACCGAGCTCCCGCGCCTCTGAGACGAGCAAACAGACAAAATGCTTTCTACTGCAAACCAAAACCCTTCATTTCAAATGTATGCAGAAACGTTTTACAGCAACAGTAACCTTGTCCCCTGATATCCTCATAGTGGAGCGGTCCAACGGGCCTCTTCATCGCCTCCTCTTCCTCCCTCTCCCACTCCTGTCTCTGCAGCTCTCGACGCATGTCCTCTGAGAGTAAGGTCTTGTCAGTTGAGGCTTTTCTACATGGAAGATATGCAAAAGAGTTGCAGTTCCCAGCATGACACCAACATCCAGAAACCATCACCTGCGCCTTTAAAGAGTTTTTATTTGTAGAATATTTACCCTTTTCCTGTAAGGTCTTGGTCCATTTTCTTAAAATCCGGCAGGTCTTTCTTCATGCATCTTCGAGATCGGCCCAAAGCGTCAACATAATCCACCCTACAGAGAAGCAACGCAGCAGTAACAGATTACTGTTACTATTACATTGTTTAATACTCCAAACATTTTCAGAATTATGCAATGTATACATTTTCACATGATTATTTGTACTGTTGTTATTGTAACTAGTGTTTTAAGGTTAGTAGTGGTGGTACTAGTTTAAAATAAATCACTTGAAGTGGTCAGCGTTTTTTAATTGATATAGTGAACATATATACTTTTTAAACAACATACTAACTAAACTACATATTTCCAAACCCTTGAAAATGAATGAATCAGACGTTACCATTCCTCATCTGGGTTTTGAGGAGGAGGGACGGCAGACAAGTTGTCTCTTTCCGTTTCCTTCTGTGCCAGCGTTTCTTTCTTTTTGTCGATAATCTTCTGGGTGAAATCAACCAGGAACAGTCCCTCCGTCTCTTCATCTGACGAAAACAAGTTGATTACAAAGTAAATAATTTTTTTATGTACAGCTAAATGTCAGTAAGATGTCATTCATACTCCACCAACCTGGAAAGTCTCCTTTTGTCATCTGCTCGTAGAGTTTGGCCTTCTCCTCCAACTTGCGTCTGTTATAGGAAGTTAAATGAGAATCATAAATGAGGAGTCAGAGGTTTTGGTCACCAGTGTATTATGACAGTAAATCTCCTGTATATAATGTGCTGAACTCACTTTGCTGTATCAAGGCTGATCTGCTCCTCAGCCAGCTGCTCTGCATCTTTCTCAGCTCTTGCCGAAACGCCAGAATTTTGTTTGGTCCAGACATTAGGTTTCTACACAGGGGCACGAAGGCAACATATCCTGGTTAGTGATTTCAATCCGTAATTACACAAGCAGGTAAAACATGTCCCAAAATAACCCATACTGCACCTTGACTTTGGATTTGGATGTGAATCCAGCACCAGCACTTTCTTGCCCGAGTTTTTCCTGTTTGAATTGTTCCTGCTTCCTGTACAGTTCAGCTTTAAGGTCCACTAGCTGTAAGAAGCGAGGTATTACCGAAATATGAGTAAAAAAATAAACTGTAGATGTTTATTATTTAGCTGCTAAAACAACTGTTAACTCTGTGTATCTGCTAGCCTGACAGCAACTTAGCTAACGTTAGCTGTTGTTATTATCATTTAATTAAACGTCACACAGCCACGCAGGGTATCAATAAAATGTCTGTAAAGCTGCTTCTCAATGCAACTCACCGATGAAGCAGTCACGTCGAAGGGTTTCTTCTTTTTATCCATGTTTACTAATTATTTTCTACACCATCACCTCCGAGATTCTGCTGCTGCAACTGTGCCCGACTTCTTCGTTGGTGCTTCTCTCGCTAGCAAAATGTCGCTTTACCGCCAACTAGTGGCGGTTTTCATGAAAACACAATATCTGTTCTGCCCTGATGCCTTTTTTTCATCATTATTTCTGTCTCACATGCAACTTTGTCTTGAAAAGTAACAATTAACTGAACTGAGCATTGCCTACAACATAGAAAAGGCAGATTATGTGTTAGTTAAAAGGTTAAAAGGTTGTGTAATATGCCTGTCAACAGATTCTCTCTTTGGGGCTGTTTTGTGATCATCTTCGTCCTAGGAGAAAACTGCAACGCAATCCAAGCTCCCAGGCCTCTGAAGCCAGGATATGAAATGTTTTTGTAGTGCAAAATATTTTGGAAAAGCTTTGTTGCTAACCTTGGCCCTGATGTTCTCACGGTGGATCAGCCTCCTCGTGAGTTTCTTCTTCTTCCTCCCGTTTCCACTCCTGCCTCTGCAACTCTCAATACAGGATGTTAGATTCAGTAGGTCCTCTCAGCTGGTACACAGAAATAATTATACCCAACAGAGGTGCACTTCCCAGCATTTAGGAAATGGCAGCCTTTTGCCTCTACTGTAGTGTAGACCTGGCTGAGACATTAAAGCCTTGGAGGAAGTTCTAATAGGTCATGTGTCTTATTCATAATAAAAACCAAAACATTTACTATTGAAGATTTTTCATTAATGGCTCTTATCTGCTTTCAAGCTATTTGATCACACTCCTCAGAGTGTAGCAGCTCTGCTAAAGAATTACACTCATATTTTAATTGTTAGACACCCAGGTATTCAACTGTTTTAACTGTGTGAGGTTTTCATCTTCCAGATAGAGCGACTAACACTCACGTAGTGTGTACGATGCCTGAGCTTTTTGTACTAAAGGATTGTAAGAGGTTTTAAGTATTAGATCAATCAATACTGAGCATCACAATTTCACTGATATCACAAATTCAGAACAATGATTTACTAAGGGCTTTTATTTGCTGTGCAATGAGCGTATGTGACCACTGAAAGCAAACCCTTCAATAAGCATAACTCTGACGTGTCATATAGTAAACCCTGTGTGAATAACAGCTCTGAACACTAAATGTGTGTCTCATATCAAGGTTGCATGGATTTGGATCTATTCTGAACCTACGATAAAAAAAAATCACTTACTGCACACATTCTCATTTCAAAAAGAGGCAATTAATGTTATAATAATAATTTATGATAATTGTATGAGGAAGACAGTGGAGAACAGCTGGGCTCTGGGTCAGTCTGAATGCTCTGCTGAAGAGTTTTACCACATAATGTTATCAAATATACATTCATGGGCTCAGATTTTGTCAAATGCCTCAGTTTGCAATGTGATTGTTTAATATCAACCTTAATATGTAACTGTGTTGATATAAAGTTAGTTTTCTCTCTGAGTAAACACTTTTTGTAATCATTTCCATGTGTATTGCACATGTCCTGGGAATAATAGCTCAATATTGTTATGTTGCTGTAGTCGGTCATGATAGGCTGAATCAGTCCTATTAATCTGCATCTCTATGACAGCGATACGATTACCGCCATCACCCAGATCATCAGCAGGCCTGCTATCAGGTTACAACAGAGAAATGCCTATTTTATTATCAGTTTAAACATTTGAACAGTCCAATGCTACCAAGATATGACAGCACAAGCGCCTGTTACTATTATATTTAATGCATTTTTAAACCAAGATAAAAGAGGACAAAAGGTATATAAGGTATGAAGCCAGAAGCCACCAAACAACGCAGGCCATTTCAAGGGAAAGATAACTAATATCGGTTTCTGATCAATATCTTTTATACGGTAGATTCCTTCATCATATTGTCCGTAGTAGATCAGGCAGTTGAAATTTTTATTCCACCATGTTTCTGAAAAGAAACACCTGTTTGCTGGTCTTTGTGTTGTGTTCTCTGACCTTGTGGTGCAAGTCGACCAGTGCCGGCTCCAGCTATCTCAGCCCCTCGCAAAAACCTCAGGTAAGGTGCTTTCTGTCTGTCACTTAAGTCAGCACATTTGGATTCTGTCTTTAACTCTTAATTAAAATATAAAAATTGAATGCAAACAAAGAAAAGTTAACCCTCACATGATCTAAATCTGTAGATGATGCGTGTATCTATAATACATATCAATCTTCCTTAACAATGACTTGGATGTGTGTTGCATCAATATTTCATACTTAATCATGTAAGTTTGTCTTCATCTTCAGAAGATACACAATACACAAGCTATGTTCAATTTAATGTGTAAGTTATGAGGTACATTTTACACTTTGTCATCATTTGGATATGTGATAATTGGATTCTTTGTGGCATCTGAATGGCCTCTTCTAGTTTTTCGTCAGTCTGCAGGCATGTTTTCCTACCATGTCATGGAAATGTCTAAAATTTTCCAGATGGAGTAAAAAGAGGGAAATATGGCGCATCACATGAGATGAATTAGGGGCTATATGGGTACAATCATAGTTAGAACTTCAAATACAGTGACTGCATTGTATACTATACTTCACTGAAGACCTGAGACGTAGTGTAAATCTCCTTGATTGCATTTGAACTTCTGACGTAAAGCTGAATTGGTTACAACGATGAGATTTGTCTGTTGTGGGTCAACCACAGAACAAGGGGAAGCCTTCCAGAGTCGGTCGCCGAGCCATGGAGCAGCCTAATCAACCGACTGAGGACAACCACATAACAGTGAGTGGAAATCACACTCATGACTGCAACACACCACCCAAAATCATCCCCCTAACTGTATGGTCTTCCTCTCCTCTGAGTAGATAAGTGCTCCCTTTGAAATTGGCATCACTATGAGACAAGAGGACTTTGAGGAGTACGATGTGGCGCTGCAGGAGATCATTCAGCGTCTGCTGGGAAACACAGAGACAGCAGGTTATATTCCCTTATAATACATACACAGTAAAATAATTAAGCTTACATTTTTTTTATGTTATTCTTAACATAATGTGTTGTCTTGTTTCAGAGAGACCACCACAACTTTGAAGATCATGCACAAGAACATCAAATTTGCTGTCTCAATGCCTTCCAATTTCAACTTCATTATGATCATTAAAATACTGACAGCACATGCTGGTCTCATTTCTTTCGCTTAATGTATTATTTAGCTTAAGGCTCTTAAAACATTGTTACTCAGACCGACAGTCTGTGCCACTAAATCTTCTAAGTCATTACAATTTAAAACAAACTGTTTAGCAGGTGAGAACGTGTGAAATTCAGCAAAATAATCCTAACTCATGATCTTTTTGGAGCTTTCAACCACATCCCAGGGTCTTCATCTGTGACTGAGTTGCTTCAGTTATTATGGAGCTTAACTGCTGTAAATATGGTTGACAATGAATTTAATATAAAAGTTGAATATGGTTATATATGGAACTTGAGTTAAAATTATTTTGTCAAACTGTTCTCAAGGTTAATATTGATCTTCCACTCTCAAATATGTAAAATTGGAGTGAAATGTTAGTCACACTCGGTAGTCTTGCTATTTTTTAAATCTATTTTTATCTTTAAAACCCTCCTGTGTCCGCAGATGAGTCACTCATATTCATACCTGTGTAATGATCTGTTATTCAGGATTAAAAACACCCAATATATAAGAGTACAGTATGTACTGTACAACCAGTCCTTGTGTTTTCAGAGACCCAAATGTGCCTGTGAAAATAAAGCATCAATATACCTTTTGTCTCTGTCTCATCTTTGACCAGCTCTTAAACAAAAAAGATATTCCCTTTTAATTAGATGCAATTGCTCTGTATTATGCTTGCATTTGAAAAATCAGTAAGGACCATTCATTCACCTCCTGTTCACTTTTAATGCAAAAATGGAAAATGGACGTGAAAATAACAACTCTGTCCACAACAGTAGTAACAGTCCTACTGCCAGCACAGGTCTAAATGCCCTTGTTTTAGTCACGGTGCAAACATCCATTCAACAAATCCCAGAACAAGGCTGCAACACTTCCCGTTCAAATATCAAAACCTAGGTCAAACACGGCAAAGCACATACAGCTCTGACGCTTGTGTCCGTCCTGTGTTCCACCTTGAAGCCTTTAATAAGCACAGATATACAACCGTGACCATAGTGTGCTCTGACTTACATTCTGAAAAGGATCTGAAACCCTTGGAAACAAGGCTTTCATTATGAACCTGGAACAGGGGGGGAATATATGTATTTTAACACATCCCTCTTGTCAAACCAGATACACAAGAGACACATCTACCATTAATCTCACCCATGGCATTCTCTAACTACCAAAAAATATCACAAGCAGGCCAAGCTAATCATTCTCAAAATAAACATGGTGGTATCAAATCCAGCTAATGCACAAGTCTCACAGCCACTTCCTGTCTTTGAGCTTTGCTCATGGAAAACACCACACGTGTTTGCATCATTGTATTACAGAAAATACTTTACTCTTTTCAATGTGTCCTTCAGTCAGAACTTAGTGCATTCATGAGTAAATCAACAAACCATACCTGTAGAATAAAAAAAGCAGGATTAAAGGCTTTTAATACGTCTCCACTGTATCAAACTAAACTACACAGCGGTCGGACAACACAAACATGTCAAATTATGGCAACACAGCAAACACCACATAAGTGAACAACTTAAAAAACAAAAATGCTTAGGAATTAATTTCTATGATGAACAATGATGTGAACAGATAAACAATGATATACAGTATCTCTGTATCAGACAAGACATTTTATTTAAGCCATTGTGGTTTTTTGTTACTTTTATTGGGTGAAAGATCCATTTGAGAGTCTTTCAGGTTGTTTAAAATGAGACTGCACCTCCTTATTCCGACATCTCTACATGGAGGATTGATGAATCTAAAACAAAAAAGCTACATAAAATGTTCACCCAGCTCCAAAAGTCTTCCCTTTCTTGCTCGTTTTTTTATTCCTTATCTCTGAAGATCATATGCCGTAGAGTTGAGTGGTGTTGTTTTGGACCGTGGCGAGGACCGTGGCCATGTCTTCCCCCTTCAGCAGGCTCAGCTCCTGCAGAGTGTGGATGCCCATTCCAGGATGTGAAAACCGGCAGACACCTTTGCCCACCTGTTAAGAGTGAGACACACTTATGTATGTATGTATGTAGTCAAAATTTACTGAAAATACTGGCCCTTTTGTGGAGATCACCTCAAATCTAACAAAAAAGGGGACCATGCAATGGTTTGACGATTAAAAATGAAATTAAAAAGATGATCATCTGGTAACATTAATAAATTAGTAAATAAATGGCTAACATAAATGACAAATATCAAAAACGTATTACAAGGCCAGAATTGGTCTAACCAGACTGTGCAGTCCAAGGTGAGTTGAATATATATTGTACATACTTATCTAAAAATGACTATATTCCTTTGAGTATTTTGAGGAGCTGGAAAAGCCTGCCAATGATTAATGACATTAGAACAGTGTTTTGGTTTTCCTGGGCTTCCATTTAAGCGTACCTGTCTGGGCAGGAAATATGGGGCATCTGTCTCCAACACAATGCGGTTAAGAGGGATCTGGCGTACAGCATCTCGGGCCTCGGCAGCCCTGTAGTAGGTGATCAGGGCTGTGAAGCCCACATACAGGTTGGGGAACTCTGTCAGGAAGGGCTCAATCACTGGATAACTGTTTGTGAAACAGTGCCTGGAAAACACACAAATAATCAAGAAAAAAAATTCACAGATTAAATGCATAACAGTTTACATTTTGAATGTCCTTAAAGTTATAATCCTCAACATTTGAGTCCTAGTAATAAACTAATCCGCTGACAAAAATGACATTTTTGATGAACGACTGTGGTCAGCGCTCAACACAGTGACAAATACATTGTGTTTCCTGTGACTGCTTCACTATAAAAGTCCCTCGTGTTTAGCCAGTTGAAGTCTTTTAATGTGAAGCAAACAGTAACACTGCATGCTGCAGTGTGCTCACTTCCTGCCAATCCCTCATGCATAGGTAGGCAATCTGAATCCAGCGCGGAATTGGTGGACTCCGCCAGCAACAATGAAAACTACTATAGAGAGATAATTTCTGAATGTAAATATATCAAATGGCTATTGCATCAAAAATGAGGTGAGATTTCATGAATATCTTTAATAAACCGAACAGAACTAACTTTTTTTTTTTTTTTTTTTTAAATTTCATGTTGACAAAGGCAAGAAACGTAAAAAAAAAAAAAAGATGTAAAATGAGAATAATTTCCTCCACACACACACACCTATGAATTTTGTATTCCCTGGGGACACACTTTTTCATGATTGGCAGCAGGTCGTCATCCGCGTCCCTACAGTGGATCACCAGAGGCTTCTGCATGGCCACAGCCAAACGCAGCTGGCGCTCAAACACCTTCACAGAGAGGCAGAGAAACAAAACACGGACCAACCAAACCAACATTCATTATTATCATTCCACACAATATATTTCCACTTCACAATGATAAAGGTCTATCTAGTTTAAGATAAACAGTTACTGGACTGCAAAGCTTTAATCAACAGACCATATCAAACTAGACCGTACCTCTTTTTGCCTGGAGGCGTTAGTGGAGTTTTTGTGGGAGTAGTCCAGGCCCATCTCACCAAACGCCACAGCTTTTGGATGCCGCATGGCCATCAGTATATTGCGTTCATGGACATTTGAGTAGTCTTTGGCAAAGTGGGGGTGGCACCCAAATGCCCCCCATACCATGTCCTCAGCCAGCAAACCTTCCCACAGGGCCTCTTTCACCATGATCCCTGGGTTGCAGAAGTCGGCAATACAGCCTCTAAACTCCGGGGGAAAGCTGCTTTGGTACTGCCTTTTAAAACGGCTGAATGTCCCAGAGAAGCCAAGCTTTCCATAGAGCATGTCTAGATGGCAGTGTGTGTCTATGAAACCAACCTGATTGTCCAGGTAGGGGTAACTGGTCCACACAGGTTCTGACCCCAGGGATAATCTTCTTTTAGGAGTGCCACCATGACTCAAGGAGTAGTAGGGGGGGTAACGCATGGAAGAGCCAGAATCTGACTGCCTGCGTGTGGTTGTGGAGCTCAAGAAATGGTTCATTTCTCCCCGTTTTGAGTGTAGTGGCAGAGCAAAGGGATCCGATAAAAGGGCCATGACGTTGGAGGAGCGGAAATTCTCAGTCTCAACTCTGGATGCCTTTGAATGGCCCATGTATGGTGGGTGGGGCTGCTTGAATGAGACAAACACTGTCCTCTGTGACAGTGAGAAAGGCACCTCCATGTCCTCAGCTGCTGCCTGGGTGGCCCCAGTGGTTTCAGAAGTAGGTGAAAATGTGAAAGAGGAAGTTGCAGCTCCCTGGGTATTCACTGAGGGACTTTGCCACTGTTGACTGTCAAAATCGCCTTTCTGATGAGTCGTGAAACAAGACAAAGAATCTGGGATATAGTCCAGGGCAGGGAGGAGTGAGTCACAGTCCTCATCTTCCGGTTCATTTTCTGTACCAAATAACTTGTCTTGAGAGTCCTGAGCACCAACTCTCTTGGGTGAATCTTCTCGTTTTAGAACAACACTCTGAAAAACATAAACAAATAGTAAAAAAAAAAATAATAATAAATACAAAAAACACCGCCCTTTAGCTTTTAATCCTCAGTGGCTTGATGATTATTCTATGGTCACAATATTTTAAGGATGTCAAATTCCTGGCTTCTGTACAACTTTTATGGTTGCTTTTGATTTTCAGAAAATTTTAAAACAGCTAAATGAGCAAAAGTTAAATCCCAGACAAGAAAATTAACAGATTATATTCAATTAAAACATTTGAAATTACATCTAAGCAAAGAAAACTACAAGAAAGGATAGATTCCTGGGTGTTCGTTGACTTACCCGTCCGTCTGTTCTGGGCCATGAGCTGTCACTTTGGGCTTCTGTGTCCTCAAACACCTGAATGGGGAACCACTGATCTTCCGTGACAGTGTCGCTGTCCTCGGACTTATTCTCAGGTTTGATCGGGGAACAGTAAATATTCACAACCGTTCTTTCAAGGGAGGCGGGACTGGACACTTCAGTCTTCACTGGTGAAGATGGCAAAGACAGGCTGTTAGTATCAGTCCTGGGGATATTAGTAGTGCTGTGTCTTTCTTTTGTGCTGTCAATGGCTGCAATCAATGCCCTCCTGTAGATAGCCTTTGATCCCTCCTCGGGTGTCCTCTCTTTCTTTTTCAAGACGAAAGCCTGAGATGGAGGTAGTGATACTTGCTGGCTCTCTATGGATTCCAGCTGCTTGGATGAGTTGTCCATAGGTTTTTCCTGACAGTTGCGGTGCAAAAGGACAAATAAATCAGTAATTTCTTAACAAGAACTCAATATAATGCATGAAATAGCACATTTGGACTCTAGTTTTGATAAAAAGCCTTCAGATGTAACATTTAAAGATGGGCAGAACAAGATTCACGGTAAAGATGTACCTCTGAAGTCATGAAATGTTCATGATTTTTCCTGGAAAGCTTCCTCAGCTTAACTTTGCCTACAGAGGGCATGCTTTCATCGAGCACCTCTGCTTTTCTCTTGGGAGTGTCCAGACTCAGTGCTGCAAGGCAGTCAGGTCCTGTTGAGTCACTGAGGGGTGAAGGGGTTGAATCTTCATTCGGGGACATATTCCAGCGAGAAGGTGTTTCTGAGTCAGCATCTCCCCCCTGAAGTTGTGTGGGTGAGGTGACTGCAGTTCGTAGCCACTTAAACGTCAACTTCTTTCTGCTGCTGTCCATGTTTGAGATCCTAATCCAATTTACAGTTAGAAAGAAAATGAAAAACTGAATCTGTATGACCATCTAGTACATTATGTGAGCAACAAGGGAAAAACATGAAAGCCATAAAAAAAAATACTAACACTTTAATTAACTTAAACTTATACTTTAATGATCTGATTCTTTAAGTTCAAAACTTCTCATTTTTTAAATTACAGAAAATTTAACATTACGGTGCAACACATCGCGGCTACATCAACCAAATGTGACTTGCGCATAAGTGTCAATCAATTTTAGGTGCTCAAACATTTGCCTAAATTAAAAGTCAAACCTAGGTTAACTTTAACGATTTGGACACCGTCTACAATAACGTTAATGTTTTGGAGGTTTTGTGCAAGCTGTAAATTAGTCGGTAGAAAAGACGCCGAAACTGCGTTGTCATTAGATGTTGGTAATAAATGAGGCCGTTAGCTAGCACCTTCACTTTAGCCAATTAACGCTAACTAACGTAAGCGTTAGCTAACATTTCCTATTTTCATTTTTTGATTCAAACTGCAACCCAAGAAGTAGCTAGGTTAAATGTTCTAGCTACGAGAAGACACTTTTTGGACGACTGTTTATTTTTTATCACGGCACTTATTCATCACACATATAAACTAGTTAGTTATACTAGCTACATTGCTAAATGTATTAAACTAGCTAATGTTGTGGAGTTACGTTACCTTCTCTGCTTAAATTGCAGGGACTGCTAGGAAGTCAACGTGAGGTGTCACTTTCTCCGCGTTCAGTCAGCCAGCGTCTACTCGTCAGCTTAAAAGATATGTTGCTAACAACGTGTCTGAACTAAAACAAATTGTGAAAACGTTTCATTATCATATTTAATACAGGATTCAATTAAAAAGTTTGTTTAAATTAACCGACAAATGGTGGTGGGTTTTTTTTTACCGCTAGATGGTGGTAAAGTTCTGTTTTTGACCGTTTGGTTTGAATGCAACCAAGCGACTGATTAAGCTACATCTCGCGATATCAATTCTACCAACGAGAAATGACTATGAGCGACAACCACAGCGACAACCACAGCGACAACAGGTGGGGTGCATTTGCTGGGATAATTAGAACATTTGATCATATGGGGTACATATAGGTACAGATAAAATATAATTGCTAGACTAGAAAGCATAACTGCAGCAAACAGTAAGCACAAATCCCATTTAAATCTACCCCGGGCCCTTTGCTGCGTGTCATCCCCTTTCTCTCTCCCTCTCTTTCCTGTCTCTCTGCAGACTATCCAATCACTATCCAATCTAAAAAAAAAAAAAAAAGAAAAGAAATGCTTGGTGGTCTACTCATTGGTGTGCTGTACCATTCATAACCGAAAATGTTCAGTGCTAGCTTAAAACAACATATTTTAAAGAGAGAATAAAAGAAAATGTACTGTATTCAAATTTCGAAGCAATCCTGATATAAAAAATGAAAATAAAGACATTGAAACAAGATTTAAAACCATATACACAACATTTAAAAGGCAGCAGAGAATATAGGATTTAAATCCTGTTTTTCAAGGTGGTCAGAGGTGGGACACATATTTACAAGTATTTAATGCTGAACAGTGATAGTATACAATAGAAGTGTGCTCAATACAATACAATTTCCTTATTATCCACAAAATAACAACATATGTAACACAACATGTGATAAACAGTGATCAAATGCCAAAAAACTTATTTTTTCCTTCTCAGAGTGGAGAGTCAGTGTATTACGGCTCACCTTGCGATGTTCATAGAGTTTGTTTTTTATTCAGCATACCGTAGTTATAGTAGTATATAGTATAATAGTTAAACATTATCCTAAGCACATTATTGCAGTCACTACGATTTTTTGGATTCTCAAGTTTAATACTTAAAATTAGCTGTATATCCACTGAAAGGCAAATCAGTGTGTGGACACACTCTGGTAAGGTGATAGCAGATTATACATTATACCCACTGAGTGAAATCATAAGGTTTTAAGTAGTTTAAACAAATCTGGACAGAGGGTTAAATCTCAGTAAGACTTTTTGTTAGACTTTTGGTAATCCCAGAGATGTCTTGTAGGCACCAAAGCTGTATCTTTTACCTGTAAGGAAGGAATGAAGATGCATCAGTCTTCTGACCATTGTGTAAACCAATCATAATAAAAGTGGCTTCCGTTATTCTATATAAGACCCATACTTGTCCCTCTTAAAAACGCTGCTTGTGATAGACGTTTAAACATGTTTACATTCCTTTTATGAAATGCAGAAGATGCACATTATCTGTTCAGATACACAGACGCAGCAGAATGTGATCCTGAAACTCAATCCACTTCATACACCAACAAAAAATGATATGCGTGCTGACTCAGAGCTCAGTGAGGGACACATGAGGGTTAGGATGCTCACAACAATGCACCAAAGTCACTCAGTAGAACAGAGCAGGGAGGGATTTCTGTAATCTTTGAACATGAGCTTCAGATCTTGAAAGGTTGAGTGCACAGTGGGAAGGCTGAGCAGCAGGATCAGCAGTGAAAGAGATTTAGAGCCACATGTGCATGTGAATGTCACACCAAGCTGATAGTTATTGTATAGGTGACATTTTGCTGCAGTCAGAGCTTGGATCAGTACTTACACGTTGAGCCCTTCTTTTCAACGAGCCAGTAGCAGAAGCCCCTCCTGGCACGGTCATTGAACACATTGCTGTACTGGGGCATGTTTTGAGGTGAGGTTTTTGGTGTGTTTGGATGCACGCCTAAAGAAAAACATAATAGTGAAACAGCAGGGAAACAAATAATAAAAACAAACAAAAAAATTTAAACAACTCCTTAATGTGGGACCTACTGTATCCTTGCACCATGGAGGGAACAGGATCATTAACTGCAGTTTCATCCTGAGTCACAGGAGGTAGCAGGCTGCTGCTGCTGGTAGTGGTGGTACGGTTTAGAGCACCTTCATGTGATTCATACAGTAATAAAGCCAAATTAGAGACACATTTTCCTTTGTAACGTGTACAGAAATTTGCCCTCTCTCTTTATACTGTGCTCTCTCCTGGTCACCTCCCAGTTTGATATTATCTGTAAAGCAGGGTCCTTTTCACAAACCTCTGTCCTCCAACAAGGCAGCTGGAAATGATGCAAGATAAACTGGAACCTAGGTGGGAATAACTGTACATAGTATCACAAGAATACAAAATGGTTTAAGAGTGTCATTAATTTCTACAGTATATCACTGTGTTAGTAGAAGAGGGTTTTTGGTTTCATTTCATCTTACCATTGTTTTCATTTTGCTCCAGTGGTCTGTCTGGAGATGTGGAAACATGACTGTGTGACTCCTTGGCCAAAATGTCATGCTGGTGAAGAAAATCGCAGGATCATGGATATTAGTTACCTCTAGTCTATTCCTTCAGTTCAACAAAGCCACAACACTGGATCCCAGCTACTAAACAAATACTGTACATGCATGTGAGACAGAGAAAGCTCTCGACAGTGACAAAGTTCTTACTTCTCTTGCCTGAAGCGACCGGAGTCCCATGTTTTTGTCTTTTCCCCTGCCTGCATGTTCCAGATATTACTGCACCCGACTCACACACACAAAGATGGGTTGTGTTACTTTGTCACTTAGCAACGCATTTGGCAACAGAACCCCTGCTGTTGTAAACTGGAGCTGCTTATAACTTCAGAATTTGACATGTCACTTAGAATGGACAACCTTGTGTTTGTCTGTGAGTTTATACAGTCGGACGTGTACAAGTGTTAAATATGTGAAATAAGTTATTTAACTTGTACCAAGCCTTATATTACAGATGAAACTTTTCTCTACATTGGCACAATTACAAATAATGACATTGCTTTAAAATTTTAAAATGCTGCTCCATTATATCTTGGTAAAATTAATCAATTTACTTTTTTTCAGACATTTTAGTCCACCTGACAAATATAAATTCTAAAAGTGTACAAAGATGATACTAATACTCTTTTAATAAAAATGAGTGTTAGAATTAAGTGAAATTCAACTTCTTGCATGTGACAGCACTTAATATTAATTCCTGAATCATAAATCAGCAGTCCCATTCATTAAATACACTCCTAAACACACACAACTGTACAATTGTAATTAATAGTATCTTGTAATTGGTCAAAACAGATACTGTTGGGTGTGTACTTTCTCTGTACTCAGTACCCAAAGTGAGAAGTTTTGTCATTAGATTTTACTTTTCTAACAATCAATTGCTGTTCTTAGAGGCTGAGCAAATAACTGAAATAAAAATATTCTTCATAGCAGTTTTCAACCAGTAAGAAATATATCTTTGATTTATTACACAAATAAGCAATGAAAAATATTTGAGATACAGTAGCAATGTATGATTGTAAAACACGGTGACAGAAGAACAAACGAGGCAAAGAATTACAAAGCAGGCAAAAACAAAAGCGTCCACTCCTCAGTCACAGTGTTTCACAGCCTAATCTTTAAAACTGTAAAGACAAGGTTAATTATTTTGTTTTCCCTACAAGAAATCACCTGCAAGACAAAGTTTCAGAAGAGACTCTGCCCATTTATGGTGGTCCGTGTATTCTGACAAAAAGTCTACATTTAACAGAATAGGCCAACTTGGAAAATGCACCCATAATCCCTCCATCTTTTTCCAGATTGAAAGTGCCAAAGCAAACTGATGATAGCTGCATAATTCAGCCCTTAAACTGCTGAGCTTAATAGCTTGACTAACTAAGTAAGATGTTTTCTGAGTGGAGATGTGCGGTAAACTGGTTTAGTTAAGATAACCTTATCTCAGGCATTCCCAGTAAAAATATTAACAATATATACCTCTCGGAAATCTAATGTGACTATATACTTTTTATTTATGGAAATCACATTCTTCGTTCTCTGAACATTATGCGATTTGTTGTTCCCAAAGTCCAAACTGAATTGGGAAAGAAAGCTTTTAGGTTTTCTGCACCTGCTGCATTGAACAATCTACAGACTGATCTTAAACTTCAAAACATATCCCTGAAGCTATGGTGCAATCTACTGAGTCTGTGTGCAAATGTTTTATCTGACCATTTTTAATGTTTCTATCTTTGTGTTTGCCTGTTAATTTATTGTTGAAACTATGCGTTGCTGCCATTCTTGGCCAGGTCTCCCTTGTGAAAGAGATCCTTGATCTCAATGTAACAAACCTGGTTAAATAAAGGCTAAATAAAAAAATGTTAAAAATAGTGATCTTTATAAATTGTGGTATTTAGGACAGAAGATTAGTTTTAACACTGCAACCATGACAGCAACATTCTTGTAAGTTCAGTCTTGTGCAAATGATCGACCAGGATTTTTTGAGGGAGTTTACCTATGACAGAACTTGGTTATCTGGCAAAATAAAGTACAGTGTAACGTAATCAGACAGGCATCAAAATGCTTAAGTTTCCCCATTTCTCTAGTTGAAATCCTTAAATAACATTTTAGAGGACAAACAATACTATTATCACTGAAGATGCTGTCATCACATTATATAAAAGCAGCTCTTACTAAAAGGTGAAAGCTACATACCGTTTTTTCTGCTGAGGAAGACATTTGCTAAAGCCAGTGAGTGAACATAACAAACAGGCAGCAGATCAAACTGAGTCTTCTTTGCAGGAAATGTGAGATCTCTGGGGAAGTCTTTGCAACAGCTGCTCATTCACCCAAGAAATAACTCCAACGTTTTAGCTTATATTTTTATCAATTCTGGCTTCTTTGCTTTCTAATAGTGTGGAATACAATATTGCTGTCCATAAGTCACCGTTATCCATCCAGTTTCATGCCTCATTCCTCCTGGCCTTGAATCCTCTCCAGCAGATGCTGCTCTACTCGCTGGTTCATGCGGTGCAGATCTTTCAACACACTGGGCTGATCTTCCAGCTCCTCATGGAGACACCATGCTATTTCCAACCTCCTGTAGTCTTCTGGTCGTACCAGACACCGAATAACCTGAAGAGCTCGATCCTTGAGGCTGTAAACTGTATAAACCAAACAAGCGTTTGTCAAATGCTGAGAAAATATGCAGCAGAGACCACTTTCCTAATAGAGTATTTTACTCAAACAAATTACAACAACAAACAAATTCATACCAGTGTAAAGTGGACAAATGAAAAACAATCGTAGCAGGATGCAGTACACTCTGGATGAAATCAAATTTCACATGTTTTCATACGGATGGCAGGCTTGCAACCAAAAGTAGTAATGAATTTACATGTGATAAATATGGCTAACATTTTGAGTCATTCGGCTAATCTTACCTGGTAACGTGATATTAGCAAATGTAGCATTTCCACCCTCTGCTGGTTTAGGAAGAAACAGTTCTTTGTTGTTCACCCTCAGTGGCTCATCAGTTTCTGCATCTCTGAACATCCATGGGTGACCTGGGAAAGCCATACATAAAACACGTTTGGTTAATTGCGCTGGCCACAAATCAGGGCTGGTTTTATTTTGGCAAATACCAACAGCATGGTGTCCCTAGATGCCTTTTCTTTATGGGAAAGCTCAAATCTGAGACAAAGCAGCAACACTTGTTCTAACACCCTACGCATAAGTAGCTTGTGATACTGAAAAAGCTGACTTACCGACGAAGGTGGTCATTTTTCGTCCACTTCCTGGCTGTAAATCATCGTATGCCTGCGGTTGCCCGCGGAAATCTATCCACAGTGGTCGTACGACACGGGGACTGCGGTTACAAAACACCGCATTAATGGGCATCCGACTGTTCAGGGAGCGAACCAGGGGAAGAGACTGCTCTCCCTCTTGAGGCATTGGTGCTGGTTGCTAATTAACGCTAAATTGTTAGCACAGTGTGTTTAGTTTAGCTAACGCTAGCTAGCAGCTAGCTGACAAGACACCCATGTATGTTTCCTGTTGTCGACACGCGAAAATTGTCGGATCAATAAGTTTATCACTTAATCTGTCCAGTTACATTACATCGCTTATAAAAAGGACTACGAGGAACTATTGCAACGAAACTAAAGCGAGAAAACTGTCTGTCGTCGCTTCTTCTCAATCTCAACTACTTTGTTTACATTCAAACTTCCGGTTGAAAGTACTGGGACGTCAAGCTCCTCTGTACTGTGATTGGTCGAGGGGCATGACGACGTCTCGGTCTCTCAGAAGCTGCGTGTCATACGTGTTATCTGTAGTACAGACTGAGAAGCAAGAAAAGTAACTACAGCGGTATCTCAGAATAAATAATTATAGGAGCTCTTGTTAAAGTGTTAATTGTCACACTCCAAAAGTTGATTGCTTGTCGTCTCATTTTAAATACAGAGCAGGTTCATTTGCAGCAAGGAATTCAATATCACAGCAGTGTAATTTACAGGTAGCCTACATTTACTCAAGTACTGTAGGCTACATTTTTAAGTTAGTTGTACTTTATTTGAGTATTTCCAGTTTATGCATCAGTACTATTAATCCAATATGCTAATAAAATGTGTAATAATAAAACACTGAGAGGGGTCATTCTACTGCACAATGAATAGCCTACTTTTACTTTATTATTATTATGTTGCTGATAGGTAATACCTCTGTATGCAGTACTTGTGATGTAAAAAAAAAAAAAGTATTTTTACCATGCGCTATGTATTGTTAATTTTCCTTAACCTATAAGTGAAGGATCTGAATACGTTTCCACCACTGATAATCAACATATTTAAAGCGATTAAGCACAAAATATTCGTATAGTCTTTTTAATATATCAAGCAACCCTGGTTGTAATTAAGGATGATAAAAGTCTTAATAAACTTGACAAAGCTACTGAAAAACAGTCACCTCAATGTCTATTTAAGCTGTTCTGGAGATATCAGTCACATCACCTTTTTAAGAATTCCATTATGAGCACATACACAATGAGCACAGGCTTTGCAGGCTTTATTTCTGTAAAGAATAATAAGACTTATTCACAGTACTCAGTGAATCTAAGCTCCACCCAGTGTCATTGTCACATAAAACACAGGGGCACTAGAGACCTCCTCGATTAAGTAGCCTACCCTCCTTTCTGGAGATCATTACCAACCTGAACTCGGCCACAACAGCAGAGCTTCAGTTCACCTTCTGCATTATTTGAAAAAATATCTATAAAGGTAGGTAGACATGTTTAAAATGCTTCTCTGGCTGTTTTAACGGTTTTAACATGCAGCCTCATTTTATAGGTCATTTTTAGCAAACGAAACTTTTCTACAGGATGAAGTCCTCAATAATTATGTAACAGACTCGACCAGGCATAGCCCACAGTATGATACAACATGTTTCCAGAATATTTTTGGTTTTGGAAAACTGACAAGTTTCAGTATAACGAGGCTATCTGTTCTTTTATTCCAGCAGCCTGTTTTCCGCCAGTTGGCAAGTCTGAACTCTTTCACGACCCAAACACAATGCGTCCTCTGAATGACAGTGACTTTGTGGATGCGGAAGACTTGGCGAGAGATGAGATTCTGGCCAAGGTGGAGATCGCGCTGCTCAGTGTCATCTTCGTCAGCGCCGCCATCCTCAACATCGCCCTACTGCTCGTCCTCTGGAGACAACGCAAACAGATGTCCAGGATGCGCGTCTTCGTCTTCCACCTGTGCCTGGCGGATCTGGTGGTCGCCTTCTTCCAGGTGTGCCCGCAGCTCATATGGGACATCACAGACAGATTCGTCGGACCAGACCTGGTGTGCCGCCTGGTGAAGTACCTGCAAGTTCTCGGCATGTTTTCATCGACTTACATGATCGTGGTGATGACAGTGGACAGATACCAAGCTGTCTGCAACCCGATGGTGAAGTTCCAGCGGACACGCACAAGGCTGAACATCCCTGTGTGCATCGCGTGGGGGGTTTCTCTGCTGGGCAGCTTGCCGCAGGTTTTTATTTTCTCACAGGTCGAGGTCGCACCCGGTGTGTTTGACTGCTGGGCTAAATTTATCCAGCCATGGGGGCTGCAGACTTACATAACCTGGACCACGCTGGTCATTTTTGTTTTACCTGTTATTACAGTTGTTGTTTGTCAAGTGCGCATCTGCCGAACAATCCAGATCAACCTATACCAAAAGATCAAACAGCAGAGCCGCGTGGGTCTCCCACTGCCATCCAGAGCCAGCGGTGTGGCCGGCATGTCCAAGGCCAGGGTAAAGACGCTGAAAATGACGGTGGTTATCGTGCTGGCTTATATTGTCTGCTGGGCTCCCTTCTTCACTGTCCAGCTCTGGTCCGCCTGGGACACACATGCACCAAAAGAAAGTAAGTCATTAATTATTACTGGCTGGTGCTCAGTTTTGATTTGATTATTTTACTGTGTATTTTATCTTGGATTTCTCTCTAAATACCTGATCAGTAATTACATAAAGTCAGAGTCTCGACGCGCTATCCGAGAAGCGCGTATTTACGCACAAAACCCATAAGTTATTAATAGGTGGCAAAGGACACTTCTTTGCAAACACATGACGCTTCACACTTCTCCTGTCATTCCAGCTGCGACTTTCACCATCCTGATGTTGCTGGCCAGTCTGAACAGCTGCGCGAATCCCTGCATTTACCTTCTGTTCAGCGGTCAGTTTCCCAAGAGGCTGGCGACACTCCTGTGCAAGCGCCAGTCCGACGCTAAGGATTTAATGCATGACCAGGTGACGCTGGTCAGCACGTTGTACATAAGCTTCAAAAATGCCTCTGAGTCCAAATGAGGGCAACGCGTTATAATCTGGAACCAGAGAAAGCCTGCAGGGGGAAAAAAGCGTGCGGAGTCTGTGCGCCTCGTGAAGCTCTCCTGAGCTCTCTCTGCATTTGAACGACAGTTTCTTCTGAACAGGAGTTACGGAGATAGGTCATACTGTATCTATCTGGGTCTCTGACATGTGAAAATATGTCACAGAAGCATTCATCAAAAGCAAACCTGAAATGGGTTTGAGATCCGAACATGAGTGAGAACTGCGCTCCAGATGTTGTTGACAGATGTGTTTTGTTGGACTGTCGGGCCAATGCTCTTTGGGGAAGCAAAGAATCAGTATGGACTCTGGAAACACCTGGTGTGGATCACGTCATCACATTGTTATGACTGCGACAGTTTGGATGTGATATAAAAAATATTCATTTAATAGAAGCTGGATTTGGACTACAGGAACACGTTTGCTTTTTCAGACATTGTTAAATCATGAAATGTGCCTGGTCTCCAAAGCTGTTGTAACATTACTGTATTTAAAGATTGTGACTTATACATATAAGTGTTCTCTACTTATATATAAATGTTCTCTGTGCTGAATAACTGTTTTAAAATCACACACCAAGTGACTATATTCAGTAAAGTATTGTTCAGCCTATAACCAACTACAGAAATCAAGTGTGGAATAAAATCATATTCTCACAACTGCTTTGTCTTTTTACTTTGTGTAAAAAGATATTCGCCAGATCTAAACCTGGTGAATGTCATACATGGTATGCGCACGATCTGCTGGTCAACAGAGTGATGCAGGATGAAGGATTTTAACACAGAAGGAGCAGCATACCAAAGGCTGACACCGCCTGAAAGATATTACACACGCACACAGTACACATACAGGAAATGTGGCTCATTTGTTTTCAACTACACCCAGGTAAGTACAAGCGAGGATAAAGATGCTTTTATCAAGGTAAAATGATTCCTGATCAGGACAGTGGATCAAACCTGAAAATGAGTCATTGGCCATAATTTTCTTTCAGCCATATTTTGGACAATTAAGAAATGAGTGTTCTATCATTAGACCAGAGCAACGACAGAGCATTAGAGTCTGCTGCCTGTGTGGGAATATGTGCAACAGTGGAGGCCAACAGAGCAGCCACTATCTAGCCTGTCAGTGTCACTATGGCAGCTACAGTCTCAGTTTCATCTGAGAATGTTAATATGGATCAATACTTTGACCTTCATGATAATATCTGAAGTTTGTTAACATGTTTGGCCCAGTAGAATCCAGTAGTTATGTAATCTTTTTGTGTTTGGTGTTATTTTGTCGTTGTTGTTGTTATGTGTCACCAGTTTTAGGTGCTACTCAGGATTTGTTTCCTAAAAGAACTTTGCAACATCCTTATTCCCTGGTGGATCCCTTTTCACATTAGCTGCTACAATTACCTGATTTCCCCACCGAGATCAATAATCCTCCATCTGATCTTAAAATAGATATAATCGAATCAAGGCTCTTAATGGAATATTGCAATTCAGCCTCTTCTCCAATTACTTGAAACCACACACTAAAATACATTGCTGAGTTCTGCATGTTCAGAAATATGACAACCCCTGATGACTGAGAGATGTTGTCAAGCAGAGAGAAAACAAGTCAACTACTCATGTAAAGAATTCCCCCTTCCAGGAGGAAAACTTGATCAAACAGGTGCAGGATCTAAATATGTTAAGTATACTGCACTATGTTATCTTTAGACATGTTTAGTCGTGATACACTGACAAGAACATTACAGAAGCCTGAATAATTGTATCAACATAGCTTTAGGCATTATTCACAGCATGCACACCGGCTGTAATTAAAACTACGGAAGCCTAATATGTATCTATGGATCGATCGATCTATCTATCTATCTATCTATCTGTCTATCTATCTGTCTGTCTGTCTATCTATCTATCTATCTATCTATCTATCTACTGTATTGTTGTTCTGCTTGTCAGCTTTTGTCCACCATACCTTCAACTTTCAAGCTGAAATAGCTCAGTTGGGAGAGCATTAGACTGAAGATCTAAAGGTCCCTGGTTCAATCCCGGGTTTCGGCAGCAGAAAGCTGAGTTTTAGGCACACATTGCAGTACTGGTTAGAGCAGTTGACTGGGGCTCTGTTTCCATCTATATGTGTCACACATGTTTTCATCCAACACATCCATATTGGGGACATAACTCCTGCCATTGTACCTTTGTACTCTTAGGACATGAACGCAGGGAGGGTTGGCTTTGAGAATTTTGTGTTTTTCTTTTGTTGGAGTCAGATAGATTGAGAGCTGTACTGAAACTTTAATGAGTACGGCGGTCCTGGGAAGCAAACCACAACATTTGAGAAAACAAATGAACAAATCAAAAAACTCAACAAAATTTCACAAAACACACCCTTAAAGAAAACATGACATTTCAGAGGGCATATTTTTTGAGCCAGACAAGTTAGGTAATTACTATCTGTGTCATCTTAATGGGATGTTCACTAACAGATTCATTGACAGAGTAGTAAGAAGGGCAAAGTGCGCTCATTTTTGTTCTGTGGGTGCAAATCCTGAGTGGTTGCACCATATTCACATTTGCTAACATGGTTCATCAACTCTCTCCCTTTCGATAGACCACTCACATTCTCTCTTTTTGGGGCCTGAAACTATGTTGAGGAAACCAAAACAACAAATCAAAAAATAAAAACAAACACCCAGATGCATTTTAAACCATTTCTGCTAGTCAGATGCAAAGTGACAAAGCAACAGCCCTCTAATGATTTGTGGAACGTTGTTGTTTTCTGAAATGTCGGTTTAATTTTTGCAAGTGTTGTTCTGCTTGTCATCTTTTGGCCACCATACCCTCGCTTGTTGAGCCGAAATAGCTGAGTTGGGAGAGCGTTTGACTCAAGATCTAAAGGTTCCTGGTTCAATCCTGGGTTTCTGCAGCATGTAGGCTGAGTTTTAGGGACACATTGCAGCACTGGTTAGAGCAGTTGACCGGGGCTGGTCAAATGCAACCACGAAATTTGAGTAAACAAATCAAAAAACATTTCACAAAACACACCCTTAAAGAATGTTTCAGTATAACCCTAATGTCTGAAATGTGTTCACTCACATTCTCTATTTTTTGGGCCTGAAACTATGAAAACAAATCCCAAAAAAAACTAAATTAAAGCTGCAAGCAGCATATTCATATTTCATATATATACTGTATATGTATCTATCTATATATATATGTATATATATATACAGTACACACCGATCAGCCATAACATTATGACCACTGACAGGTGGTGAAGAAGAACATTGATTATCTCATTACAATGGCAGCTGTCAGTGGGGAGGATATATTAGGCAGCAAGTGAACGTGTCCTTGAAGTTGATGTGTTGGAAGCA